>JAXGGA010013495.1:0-35041 GCA_038373865.1 Uloborus plumipes
TAAAACCTTGCAAATATTATCGTCCAGAGCATAGTTGAATTTTGTATGAAGTCTTGTTCAAATCGAACAAGGGTTTAGAATTACATTATAATAGAATTCATACAGCTATGCATTCGATTCTATAGATAGTGATTCCGTTAGTTGGGGAGGGTGGGGGGGGGGGGTAGCAATAAAATGAACATAAATATATAATTTTTTTTTTTTTTTTTTTTGAAATATATTACAAAGTTTAATATTTTATTGAAGTATTATCAACATTTTTCCTAATAATTCCTGGAAAAGTATTTGTCTTCTGATTTTCTTTTATTGTGAAATTTTTCTTCGAAGGAATTATATAACACTGTTTTTCGAAGCATGAACATAAATGTTTCAGCGAATGAAATGAGATGTGATGTTTTTTTTTCCCTTCACATTTAGAATTTTTGCATGGATGACTGTTATAAATTGCCAAAAATTAATTTACTACTGCATTTTTTTAATTAATTACACTTAATTTCGTTATCAATTTTAATTAATCAATTACATTTTAAGTTTACATTATTTATTAATATTTATTATAGTTTGAATTAGTGTTAATGTAACAAACAATTAACAATTCTGATTTATCTTTCGTGACCTTCGACCCCCCCCCCTAAACAAAGTTTTAGATACGTGTTTGCTCTGAAGTACAAAATATGTTGTATTTTTGGGGTTTCTTTCTAGTGAATTGAGTTGAATTGTAGCAATGAAAAAACATAACTTATTTCCCAAACTGTTTCCAGATGAAATACGCTATACAGTCGAACTTGAATAATTCGAACGTCTTTTATTCGAATTCGTGAGTAATTCGAAGTTTTTCGTCGGTCCCTTGAAACTTGCATTCAATTAATACTAAAAAATTCTTGGTTATTTCGAAGTCCAACTTCTTTAATTCGAAGTTTTTTTTATATTTCAAAACCGATAAAATCTAGTTGCAATACAGTCATTTGAAAGCATTCCCTTGTGGCAGCAAACATGGAAGGCACTGAAAAGTTACCATTACTAATGATTGGGAAATCAAGAAAGCTAAGGTGTTTTAAAAACGTCAAAACAAAACGTGTAAAATACCGTTCGAATACGAAAGCATGGATGACGGAGAATCTGTTTGAAGAATGGCTGCTAGATCTTAATCGAACATACAAAAGAAAAAGCAGAAAAATCATCCTGTTTATTGATAACTGCAAGGTTTACAAATCAACCGGCTATGGAGACTGTCACAGTTAAGTTTTTCCACCAAACATGACTTCATTGGTGCAACCAATGAATCAAGGCATCATAAAAAATTTGAAGCATTTCTACAGAAGCCTATTCGTTCAACACCTCCTTACTAAAACTTCACAAAAGGTTCCCATTACTCTACTCGATGCATCAAGAATGTACTTGAATGCATGGTCTTCAGTGAGCCAAAAAACAATTGCAAATGCAAACTGTTTCCGGAAGGCAGGGTTCATCAAAAGCAGCTCTGCTCCTAGCGAGCTCTTTGATGAAGAATATTTACCTCCCCCAATTGCTTGGACAGACAGCATACCTTCTGAGGATTACGTCAACATAGACATTTGTGGAGAGCTAACTGATGCAGATATCCTATGTGAAGTTCTTAACAAACAGAGTAACTCAACAGAAGACAATGAAGATATTGAAGATGAAGTAGAAGATCTTAGGATAATTCCCATTGCAAGTGAGGCGGTCTTTCATCTAGTGGAATACCGTCGTTACGTAGAGGGATAACCTAACGTGAGTGAAGATGTATTTCGAGCTGTAAATATCCTTGAAAACTTTGTTAAAAAACATCAAGTAAGTTCTTTAAAGCAATCCGAAATCTCTCAATATTGCTATAGTATTTGATGTAAAAATAATAAATCCCTTTTTTACGTAATTTCTGTCGTTGTTGACCATTTCCAAACATAAAAATAAAACAAATTGGTTAATTAAAAGTTTTGGATAATTCGAAGTTTTGAAGTGGCCCCTTGCACTTCGAATTATCCAAGTTCGACTGTATTTATTTTTTACAAAATTGAAGCAAAATGTTAGGGGGTGCGGGGCACCCCCATAAGTTCGCCTATGATTCAAAGTGTTTCATTAAAAAAATATGTTAACATGTTTATTATATTTGTGAAAGAATTAACAATTGATCCTCAAAGAATAATTTAACATCAAAGCAATAACAAAGAAAAAAAAACACATAGTCATATAGAGCCCTAATCCAGTTTAGAAAATTATTGAAAGAGAAGAATGCAGATAGAAGGCAAATTACAACCAAGTTTATTAGGAAAAAAATATTATTTTTTTTTTTTTTTGAGTGAGAGTAAAGGGGTTTCTTTTTTTTTTTAAATTCCATTATAGTGATAGTCAAATAACATTTGCATTTGAGATCTTTAAGAAGCTAATTCGAATTTTCATGCCGATTAAAAATTTGTATAAATCTTAACAAGATTTATGCACCTAATCAACATAATTTGGAAATTGCAACCAAGGGAATTATTTTGGCAACTAAGAAAAAAATATCAGGTGCCTTTGGCACCTAACTGACTAACACTAATTCCGACCTCTGATCCTGACCACCTATCAGATGAGGAAATCTTTTCAAAGTGCTCCAGTAAAACTACTTTCTGGTTGCGCCACTGCTGGGTACAAATCTGAACCATTTCCATTGGGGACCCTTTGACTTTTGTTGATTAAAATAAATGTGTAATTTTAAACATTAAAGTAAAACTGAAAGACCAAGGGGTTAAATTCTTCCTTTATTGCAATTATTCAGAAAAAAAAGTGGGTTGAGAAAGGGGGGAAAAGGCCACATTTTTGGATAAATTTATCTTCCTTTTTTTATCTGACTTTTTCTTTTCCATTTCTTCACAGTTTATGAATATTTAAAGCATTAAGAACAATCAAATACCATCAAAACAAGCATATTACTGTTTAAAATTATTTCGTGCGACCTCCGCAGCATCTGACTCTCACGAAATAGGGGGGAAAAGCAACGAGGAAGTAGTAAGCGAACAAAAGCTGAAGGCATCGGGAAGTGCGCATCCTAAACCTATCTCCCCTTTTTCAGATGGAAGCTTCCGTGGCTGCCAGGCGCACAATACGCAAACAGACAGTAGCAGACAGTTTGTTGTTATTCTACTCAGTGGTTAAAAACACGGAGAGTTTAGTAAATGATACTTTTTTAAAATGATTGATGCGTTGAAAATGAAACATCGGTATGAATGAAATACAAACACAACAAACCAAAACTGAAAAAAGAAGGGGGTGTTTATTTGTCTACCTGGATGACGTCAGCTGCTACTGCCCTGTGGGTGGGTGGTAAAGCTAGCATTCGCCAGTCACTAACGGTCGATCATTTCATTCAAAATGGCAACCAAATTATCAAGTTCTAGTCGCCAAAAGTGGCGACCATGATTTCGATTGTTTGTCAAAAATAATATCGCACTTCCAAACTACTCTTCTACTCTCACCCGTTCTACTTATTATCCCTCTCGTTAAAAACAGCGCCCCCCCCCCCCGTCTCCTCTGAATTGTACCGCGCGTTTGCGGGCGATGGCATTGTTGTACACGTGGTGCCGGTGGTTTAAAACGCATTCCGTTGAAAGGACCAAAAACTAAGAAAACTAAATACTTTTCAAACGCTAATAGAAAATCACATTTATAACTTCTACCTTTGTTTATTATTATCGGGAAGGTTTTAATATTTTTCAGTGAAATAAGAAGTGAACGATTTGAAAGAAATTCACTAATCATAAGTTTTATTCTTTTTTCCGTTTTTATAGAAAACTGTGAAGCGTTTATCAAGGTACATCTATTCCAAACAAGTTTATGAGCAATAGGGTGGGGCGAAAAACAAAAATTTTGGAATCTTAATTCGTAATACCCGGCAAGAGCTGTGCATGCGTAAGTACAATACACATGTAAAATATTATTAAGTTTGAACAACTCCTTTAAGGCTTGAATTTCTCTAAAAATACGAAAAAATGTCAATTTTCTAAACATTTTTCGAAAATACAAATAATTACCATTTTTATTCTAATACCATTAAAATGCTTCCTTTTAACACTCTTTTCAAGCATTTTCAAAATTATTTACATTCTATTAAGTTCGTACATAAACCGTAAAGTTCCGTGAAATTAACCAAAAATTGACTTATTTTACCATTTTTACTTTCTTCTATATCTAATATATAGAAGAAAGTATTGGTTTCGTGAAAATTTTCGAATGTCGAATTTTGACGGATTTGCACGTTTTGAGGTGCGCTGAGTCCATTTCGACCATTTTTGGAAAATGTCTGTCTGTCTGTGTGTGAGTCTGTATGTGTGTGACCAGTTTTTGTGGCCGCGCTAGAGCAAAAACTACTGCATGAAATCGAACAAAAATTTTTGCACATATGTACCACCATGTGAACTGGTGCACCTGACTTTGTTTAGCGAATTCCTCCAAGGGGGGTGGAGCAATCGCACGTGTTCTGCGCGTGGGTGATTGCTATATCTCAGGAAGTAACCGGCGGAATCAAACGAAAATTGAACCATAGATAGACCCTACTGAGTACAGGTGCTGATTCAATTTGCGTGTCAATATCTCGAAGAGGGGTGGAGCAATCGCACGTGTTCTGCGCGTGGGTGATTGCTATATCTCAGGAAGTAACCGGCGGAATCAAACGAAAATTAGTCCATAGGTATACCCTATAGAGTACAGGTGCTGATTCAATTTGTGTGTCAATATCTCGAAGGGGGTGGAGCAATCGCACGTGTTCTGCGCGGGGGTGATTGCTATATCTCAGGAAGTAACAGGCGGAATCAAACGAAAATTGGTCCATATGTAGACCCTATTAAGTACAAGTGCTGATTTAATTTGTGTGTCAATATCTCAAAGGGGGGTGGAGCAATCAAAAGTGCTTATTTTGTCATTGCACCTACTGTATCTCGAGAAATATTGCTGCGATTTGAATGAAATTTGGAATAACACTAACCCAATATGGAAGCAAGCATCGATTAAATTTTGGCGCCAATTGCCCCTGGGGGGAGGGTGGGGTGATTTTTGCGCTTAGTCAACAATGCGAAAAATTAATTCATTAAAAAATCGCTTTCACGCTATTTAATTATCAAAACAGCTGAAAACTTTCAATGATTTGAAATTTTTAACTGTTGCCAATTTCTTTTTACTAACAAATAAAATGTTTGTTTGTACATAGCAATAATTCTTCTTTTGTAATCCAGATACTATATATTTTTGCAATGAATGGGCAAAATGCAGCTTTTAGTTGTAAATGCTGTTATACGAGGGCAATTCAGAAACTAACCTCCGATTGGTCACAGTGCGGGTAGTGGGGGGAGTAGCGCGCCATCTGTGCATTCACACGCTCAGCAGGTCAGTCGGCATCAAGCCGTAGTCGAGTGAACATCGTACCTGCGCTAGTTTAGTTTTTGTGGCAGTTTGAAATGTGTGCTGCAATAGAAAATCCCGCCAAATGTGAAGTGCGTGCGGTTATAAGGTTTTTTACAGCCAAAGGATACTCTGCAGCAGCTATTCATCGCCGTGGTATGCTGACTTCCAGTATCGTTTTTTTGCACGATAACGCCCGTCCTCACTCTGCTCGCAGAACAACAGCCCTTCTTGAGTCCTTCAAGTGGGACGTTTTCAACCATCCACCTTACAGCCCAGATCTGGCGCCAAGCGATTATCACCTCTTCATGCATATGAAGAAATGGCTCGGGTCTCAGCGGTTTGATGACGACGAAGAGCTCAAAGATGCGGTCACAGGCTGGCTCAAGGCACAAGCGGGTGATTTTTACGCAGAAGGAATTTCAAAGCTTGTGAAGAGATACGATAAGTGCCTCAATCGTTATGGAGACTATGTCGAAAAATAGTGCAAAGATGTAGTTGTAAGATGTATATATTAAAATATTTTTACTTAACTTGGTGTATTTTTTTCAATCAACCGGAGGTTAGTTTCTGAATTGCTCTCGTATTTCGTTACATTAACAGCCCAGGACGCACCATAAGGAGGTAGAACTTTTCGGGTGTCATTCTGCCTTTCCTTTCCACTCAGCTACGTTATTTACATATTTTCAATACATTTATATGAATGCAATTGCTATCTGATGTTAAACAGGTTTCTCCTTTTGAATCAAAGTTTGAAGTTAGACTCATGACTCAGTTTTGGCATTGATGATTGCGAGCCATAAAGTTTTCCATTTAAATTCATATCTTGTCTTTTCCTTCAATAGTAATCTACCATCTCACTAACCAGTTTTAAACCCTTAAAACAATCGGAGTGTAGAAGAGGTATATTTATTGAATCACCGATTAAGTACAACTTGTTTTTGAAAAGTTAACTTATTAACGTTGCAAGAACTCGGTGGAAGATATCGAAGCTTTAAAAACGGATTTAAAAAACGAGTAAAAGTACTTGATGGACATTGTCAATGTAATACAGAAAGAAAAAAGTGACCCTAATCTCATTATCAAAAATCAGAGACCTTTCAGTAATTATAGCGTTCGTTAATTCCAGCTAAGAGAGTTATGAATCTGTTAATTTTCAAGATGAATTTCTAATGAGATGAAGATGAAGATACTCGTCAGTTATATCTTTAAATAATATGCTTCAGTACGGTTCAAGAAATTAGAAATTTTAAAAAAAGAAAGAAAATTTCCTTGAAACATGGAGTTGTATGTATAATGAAAGTTATGCAATCTATAATTCACTTCAGGGGTGCCCACAGGGGGGGATTATGGCGCAAGTTGCGCCATCAAAATTTTTGGGGGGGATTTTTTTAACTTATTTATTTATTTATTTAAATTATTTATTAATTTATTTTTTCAATTTAAATTATTTATTAACTTTGTTTTCATTTTTTTTTATTTACGGTTTTTTTTTTTTTTTTTTTTTTTGTGCAAAGTTAATATCGAAAAATATTAACTTCTCATAGAACGATTTGTATCTGAATTGTTGCTGAGTAATTAGAATAAGACTGCTAAGCGGGGGGGGGGGGAGAGACGCTATCAATTCAACTTCAGCATTACCACTGACACCGTAACAAATCTCGGTTCAAATGCATAATAGGAACTTCCAGCCTAAACATTATTTATTAATGGCGCCTGGAACTCGTTATTTGCGCGAGTGTTTTAGCTGCTGTATTTCACCCTAATAGATAAATAACATCAACAAAATGACAAATATATATATATATACCGTTTTACAACTACAAAATTATGCAGTTTTTCTGCTCCGAAGTCATTAGCTACGGGAATTCCAACGTTTGATATTATTATTTTTATTACTTTTTTTATTCTTTTTACACTTCAGTTCAGTTTAATCTTAACACTAGATAATAAAGATTTCTCAATGCGGAGTGTCACAGTTTCTGCCTACCGTAATGTTGCCACTTTAATGTGAGATGCGCTGTTATCGACTATTTTGTAGCAGTTTGTCGCGTTCATAGTAAATGGCGGTTCAAGTTTTGTGAAATTTTAAAAGAAATCCTTCGAAGATGCCTAGAGCTCTTAAAACTTCGTTCAAATATAAATGTTTAAAAGTACTTTGCCACACTGCACAGACAAGACGAATGGACTGAACATTGTCGCAAAAAGCATGCATATAAATTTAGAAATAATATTAATATCAAGTACAAAGTTGTAGCTGTTAAGAAAGGCAGTAGTACTTGGGATAAAGCGACTAGTAACACGGGTGCAGGCTCCATTGTTTCAACGGTGACAATGACAAATGTACAAAATGCCCCATCAACTTCAAGGTAAGATTTATATTAAACGTTCCTTGTAACAGTATTTTAAAACTATCTTACTTTGTTAATTATTTGATTTCAAAAAGGTACACTTTATATGTATATAAAAATATATAACCACCAAACACCTGGTTTATTAGTATTAATGACGGTTCATAGTTTTAAGTGGCTTTCTGGGCATGGCTTGCATCTTAAAAAACTTTAACTGTTTTTATGCATGCGTTGAAATAGGGAATGCATTGGTTCCATGATAGCTATTGCACGTGCATAGGCGTAGCATGACCAAAAGTTTTGGGGGGGGGCACAGGTCAAAATTTTCAGAAGTGCTGGTGGAGCTTTTAACCCCCCTCCCCTCCCCCTAGATTTTTCACTTAGATTTTTCGTAACAGAAATATTCGGTCTTACTATTCCGATGAATTGTACATCCAATTTCTTCTTTTTCCCCCTCAGGTGCTAGTTTCTAGCAGGGTCAGATTTAGATTAAACCAGGTCCGTCATGGGGGGAGGGGGGGTGTCAGGGGGTTGATATATCAATGTATTTACATACAAGTAGGCGTGATTTTTGTTGTTTTCCGATGAAATTACGTTATTTTTGCACCCTTTGACACCCCCCCCCCTGAGAAAACAGAATGGCGGGCCTGGAGTTAACGGAGCGCTGAGCAATTACAAGTATACTGCCCTTAGCCCCGACTATATTTTCGGCAACAGAATAGGACTCTTTTCATTTTGTGTGTATTTTTCTCTGATTAAGTCCACTGCTTTTTTTTTTTTTCGTTTATTAATGCTCTTGTTGTATTTTCTTGTTCTTCTATGGGTTGACCTTGTAGTGGCATGGATATTAGAAAAGCGATGCAATGACCTTTTCTAAGTAGGGTGTAGACTGTTGTTTATCCTTAATTTGGGCGGGGGGGAGGGGGCCTTGGGAATTTTTTTTGAAAAGTAGGCTTAAAATTCTGCATTTTGAGGCCTTATATGAAGTAGTTGAGATTAAAAATATGTGAGAAAAAACGAGGCAAACAAAAACTTTTTAAAAAATTTATACTCGATCGAAATGAAAAGGCTTGTGCTTCCACAAATCGCTGACATAGGCATTAATCAACAAGGAATAAGAGCGAGAGAAAAGAGGAAGGGGATTACAAATATTAAATCTGAGAAATTGCTGAAATGTTGCATATTTAACTAATTTATTTACAGGGGTAAAACTTGCAATATCAATTAAGAACACTGCCTTTGACCCTCGTAACCCAACTTGATATCTAATATAGGAAGCAATGGATCACTCTTTGCAAAAAAAAAAAAAAGAGTATAAAGGTAAGCAAAAAATAGTCATTTAAAACGCGCACTCTTTAAAATTATGAAAACACAACTGTAGCAAAAAATAGCAAACAACGAAATAAATGAAAATTATATTAATAAAAAAGGGAACACAAGGAAAAAGAGGGGAAAAAAGAACCAAAATTAAAACAAAAAAAAAATGGTTAAACCAAATATCTTTGCTCAATCAGGAATAAGGTATATCACAATGACAAAGGTTGAAAGAATTCAAAGGTAAGTTAAAAAAAAAAAAAAAAGAAGAGGCAAAGAGGCATTATTTTCATTTGCTAAGTGTAAGTTATATCATTGATTTAATTTCTTGTTGCTATTGGGAATTACTAATCATTTTCATAGCTATTTTTATTATATTTATCCCACCCGAATTTATTATCTGATTTTATTAATTTATGCCTCATTATAAACTCCCAAATGAGAAAATTTTCGTGGAAATTTACGACTTCACGCTTTTGGCTGGTTAACACATATAAATATTACAATGGTATTTATCTACCTTTTTATGCGTCATATTTTTAAACATTTGAATTGTCTTTCAATGTTTGATTTTACTATCAAAGATTGAGTTGAAATGATTGTTTTATTTATATGACACTCATTAATCTACGAAAATGTTTGTTTGTCACTTGATTGATAATCTTCTCTTCTTCGTGGATCCGGTGATTCGAAGAAATGTATGCTTTGTTAATTTTGAGAACTTGTTATTGGCCATGGCAGTGGACGATAATCAAACTGTAAAGCAGTTGGGTTACAGAAAGGCATACAAGACCAGAAACCACTTTGATAACTAAATGAGAACTTTTATGATCAATATTAAGTTTTGAAAGTTCAAACTATGAGGTTTTTTAATTGACATCATTAATGGGAAGAAAGTAAACACGCGTTGATGTGTAATTTTTAATATTATTACAACTCCATGTTTCACGGAAATTTTCTTTCTTTTATTAAATTTCTAATTCCTTGAACTACACAGAAGCATATTTTTTAATGATTTTAACTGACGAGTATCTTTATCTCATTAGAAATTCAGTTTGAAAATCAATATAGCTTCATAACTCAGTTAGCTGGAATTATGAAAGTTAATGACTGAAAGGTCTCCGATTTTTTATTGTGAGATCAGGGTCACTTTTTTTTCTTTCTGTATTACATTGACAATGTTTATCAAGTACTTTTACTCGTTTTTTAAATCCGCATTTAAAGCTTCGATATCTTCCACCGAGTTCTTGCAACGTTAATAAGTTAACTTATCGAAAACAAGTTGTACTTTATCAGTGATTCAATAAGTATACTTCTTCTATCGTACACTCCGACTGTTTTAAATGTTCAAAACTGGTTAATGAGACGGTAGACTGCTATTGAAGGAAGAGACAAGATATGAATTTAAATGAAAATCTTTATGCTTGCAATCATCAATGCCAAAATTGAGTCATGAGTCTAACTTTAAACTTTGATTTAAAAGGAGAAACCTGTTTAATATCAGATAGTTATTGCATCCATATAAATGTACTGAAAATATGTAAATAACGTGGCTGGGTGAATGGGAAAGGCGGAATGACACCTAAAATGCAGCTATCTCCTTGTGGTGCGTTCTGGGCTGTTAATGTAACGAAATATAACTGTATTTACCAGTGGCGTATCCAAGGGGGGTACCAAGGGACCAGTGCACCCCCCAAGATTTTGTAAGACTATAAAAAATGGTGGCCCGAATTTTGAAAAAACATGTAACCTTCATGTAAATATGCTTCAGGTTTTTCAATGAAAAATACTTTATGGACACTGAAATATTGTCATATTATTTTCTGTTATCGACAATAAGAAGCAAAACTAATTGTTATTCTGTAATTGTGGAAATGTAAGAGGAAAATGAGCGAGGTACCCGCGCCTCTCACAAACATTGTTAGACGTTTAAGCTTCCTATTAATTGCAGATTATTTAAATGATTTAAATGTGTTTAAGCATTGCTCCTCCTCTTATTTTCTCTTTTTTTAAAGATTATTTTGAACAAATTGTCATATTAATTTTTTACATCGTAAAGAAAAAAACAACAAAACACCAGCTTTTTTTTTTTTTTTTTCAAAATGTGACAAATTGGATTTTTGTTTAAAAACTTATCGCACATTAAAAAAAAATGTTTTTTATATTAACACTTGCATTGAAACATTACTGCTCATTTCAGCAGTAAATTTTTACCTTGGAGAAAAAGGGATCAGTTTCTACTTTCTTTTCTCATGGCATGAAATTAAAGTTTTTATTTTATTATTAAAAATTTTATTAGAAATGAATAAATAAGCAAATTGAAATATTAATGAAGGAATGCGAATGAATGAATTAATCAATGAGCACATCTGGGATTAAAAAAAAAGGAGTAATAGCTGAAAAACAAAAACAATTTTCCAGAAAGTGCAAAATATTACAATATGTGCATGAAATTTTGAAAATGAGTTGTATACAGGGTGTCCACTCCAATCGTGGACCAATAGCTAATTTCTAAACCGTTAGAGATACGCATATAGTTTATTTAGGAAAAAATCTCCAAATTTTGAAAGGAATTTTGGGTCTATTCAATGTTTTTCAAAAAATCAAATTTTGAAAGAGTTACGAAATTTAAATTTTTATACAGCCCCCCAGTCCTATCAATCATATTTAGTAAAACATTCTTGACACTGTAATGTTTAAAACTAAAAAAAAATCACTCTTCTACGACAAAAATTGACCGAGTTATGACGTTTTGAAAAATCAAGATTTTGCATTGTTTCATGACGTCATCGAGAGATTCGCTTAAGGGACCGTATGCGAAATCCTTCAAAATCTTGATTTTTCAAAACGTCATAACTCGGTCAATTTTTGTCGTAGAAGAGTGATTTTTTTTTAGTTTTAAACGTTACAGTGTCAAGAATGTTTTACTAAATATGATTGATAGGACTGGGGGGCTGTATAAAAATTTAAATTTCGTAACTCTTTCAAAATTTGATTTTTTGAAAAACATTGAATAGACCCAAAATTCCTTTCGTAATTTGGAGATTTTTTCCTAAATAAACTCTATGCTTATCTCTAACGGTTTAGAAATTAGCTATTGGTCCACGATTGGAGTGGACACCCTGTATATTCCCTTTGATTTTTAAGTCTTTATATTTGAATCGCAATCGTCCAATTGACTATAGGTTTAAGAATATAGTTAGTATATTGCTAGGTGGATGGCGCAGAAGAGTTAAAATGTTTTAAAATTCCAATTTGCCCCGTTATTTAAATCTTACCCCCACGTTCCCCAACATCTGAAGGACGTTTAAATGGACATTTTGTAGAATATGCATGAGAAAATGCGTGGATATAAGCTAAGAAAAAATCTTATCTTTGATGAAACAAAAATAATCATTAAATAAAACTTCATAAAAACCAAAATGCACAAAAAATTTCATTTGGTACTCTCGGACTTTCAAAAATATTTTTTATCATGCAACTATTTTTTTTAAATTATAAATGATCTATCTTTCCGATGAAGACTTGAGTGCTTTTGGCTTGAGATTTTTTTTTTTTTTTTTTTTGTAATATGTTTATTGTTCTTGCATAATATTCATTTTTGTGAAAAAAAAAAAAAAAACTTTGAGCAACGTTTAATAGAAAAAATTAAATCGAAATATTGCGTTTTTAAATTTTCACCATATTTCTTGATTTTTTTCCTTTCTCATCACAGTGTCGATGTTCGATGTGCACCCCCCAAAATCAATTCCTGGATACGCCACTGGTATTTACAACCAAAATCTGCATTTTGCCCATTCATTACAAAAAAAAGTCTGGATTCTGGATTACAAAAGATGAATTATTGCTATGTGCAAAAAATGGTAAAAAAGTCATTTTTTGTTTATTTCACGGAACTTTACGGGAAATGTACGAATTAAATACTGCATAAAATTTAAATAATTTTGAAGATTTATGAGAAAAGTGTTAAAAGGAAGCATTTTAATGGTATTAGACCAAAAATGTTGATTATTTGTATTTTCCAAAAAATTTCAGAAAATTGACATTTTTTTGTATTCTTAGAGAAATTGAAGCCCTGGTAGGACCCTAAAGGAGTTGTTTAAACTTGATAATATTTTACATGTGTTTTGTACTTACGCAAGCACAGCTTTTGCCGGGTATTACAAATTAAGATTCCAAAATTTTTGTTTTTCGCTCCACCCTAATGAGCAACGCCAAGTCTTTTTCTTCTTTTCTATCACAATTTATTACACTTCTAGATACTTGCAAATTTTAGCATCATAATCCCTTATTATTGTTTTTTCAAACATCGAATAAGTTATTCACTTTTTGCGCTATAAATGTACTTCATAAAAAAAGTGGCAACCAAAAGTGCAAAAGTAGAAACCTTTTTTTTTTTTACTCTGGTCTCCAGTGGCCACCAGTCAAAATTCCTATAATCTAGAGCAGTGGTTCTCAGCGGGGGCGATACCGCCCCCCAGTGGGCGGTGGAAAGATGTTGAGGGGCTGTGAATATATTTTGGGCGGCAGGGGGGCGGTGGACATATTTTGGGCGGTAAGGGGGCGGTGGGTATTTTTTGAAATGTGCTTGTAAATAAGATGTTTCGGGCAGGGGTGGCAGGAAATCTGCTTTTATATCACCAAAGGATAGCTTTAACATTTATTTTCTGGGGTTATCTCCTGAACCCTGATCTTTTTCATAATGTCATGAAGGATAGCCTAACATTTTCCAATAGCACTTGAATTTCAAAAAAAAAACATTTTTTTAAGGTGGGTGCCCTCTTCCATTGCGTAACTGCCTAAAATAGCTAAAAAATGTTTTATTGATGTCCATTATAAATATTTTCGATGAAGGGAGGGACTCTCCAACTACTCGCCTCTTCTCCAATCGTGACCAAGCAGAACCTAAAGTTGCGTCAGGTTCTAAAAATGTCTAGATGAGAGCCACCTGACTTGACAGACTCTTTGTGCCGTTAGAGCATCCCCCTAAGCAACACCAAACAAGCGCATTCTTTAGTTTAAGTTAGTGTTTTTTATACTTCAATTTCAGAAAACGCTCTGACTCCCTAACTTAGTTAAACTTAGCCGTAAAAAAACTTCAATTTTGAAAAATCAATAAAACAGACCTCTTTCTCCCTAGTTAACGTTACCATTGCCTAAAACGTTAAATTGCCTAATAGTCCAGTCATTTGGTAGTTTTACCTGGAAAGTTTTCCGGGAGTTTTGAAAATTGGTAGAAAAAAGATTTTGATGTGCTCGTTTCGAATTTCCACTTTGCCACCTCGTATCTTTGCCGCTCGTGCCGCCATATTGAAAAAATGGCGTCTAAAAGAGGTATTTTGAACATATCTCTTTTTTGACTTATTGTACGATAAAAACATTAATGTACAAAATAAACTAGAGAAAATTTCCTACAATTTATGTCATTACAACTTTCTCGTAAAATCAATACGTTTCGACGTACGAGCGTCGCAAAGTTATTATCACGCGTTATCGCAGAATAACTCGATTTAGTGCAGTAGAAATAAACTGAAAAGCACATTGGAGTCGAACAAATTGCAACAGAAACAACTCCTGTTGGAAATGGTAGGAAATAGGCTCCTAATGAACATACTAAAAGTATACATCCGTACTTGTGGGACAAATATGTGTTTTTGCCGTCATTTTGAAAAATCATGAAAAAATTTCAAAAATTAAAAAAAAAAAAAAAACTATGTGCGGTATCAAATGAAAGGAAATTTTAAACTGAAAAAGGATAAAACATGGGATATTTGAAGTGAAGTGAAGCTACTAAAAATATGTACCCGTACTGTAGTGCAAAACGTGGTTTTTTCGGCGGCCATCTTGAAAAACCCGTCAGAAAAATCAAAAATTAAAAAAAAAAAAAATGATGTGTGACATCGAATGAAAGGAAATTTCATGCGAAAAAGGAATATAACATCTGATATTTCAAGTGAAGGGAGCAGTATAAGAGTATACACCCGTACTCTAGCGAGATATCCTTTTTTTAGTCGCCATCTTGGAACAGAGTGGATTTGGTTTAAAAACATATCATATGTGGTATCGCATGAAAGATAATTTCGTACTGAAAAAGAAAGTGATTTTGGTTTAAACTGATTTTTAAAAAATAACGAAATGGGGCTCAAAACACTGAATTCTTTTGTTATGTCAAAAACGTAACTTATTGATTATTTAACAATATTGAAAAACCGTGAATAAATTCGCCTCCAAGTCCATCTTTATTGAAGTTAAATAAATGCATTTCCTTAAAAAGTTAAATTGAATGATTAAAAAAAATCTATAATTTGAAAAAATCATGTAATTAAAGAAGTTTTCATAAAATAAAACATTTATATCCATTAAAATGAAATAGCATCATCATCCAAATCCAAAATGTGTCAGGTGTTTGTGCGGTTTTTTAAACCGCAGTTTGTGCGTTTTTTTAACAGTTTATCCATACAGTTTCCATATCTTTTGTTAACATATGCTTCGTGTTGACTTCTACCATCTTTAAATGTTGCAGAAGCAGATCATGGTAATGGGTGAACTAATGCACCTCCACCAAGAACGTAGGAAATTGATACAAATGTATCGTAATGGCATTCAAGGTATCTAATAACTTTACCAATAAAGATTTATCTGTTTTTCTCATTTTCTGAGTACTACGGTCAAATAGTGCAGTTGGTGGAACAGATAATTCGTAACTGAAAAATCCCCTTACTTCTTGAGCGCTATTGTCTAAAGAATTACGGGCAAGCATCTTCTGTGTTAAGCTGTGTTAAGCTTATTGCTGGTGAGACTCCACTGCGTAGACGTGGATACGTAGTGGAGTCTCACCAGCAATAATAATTCCGCTTGTTAGTACTTTCATTGATATTACTTGTTTTAATTTCAGTAACGTTTATTCTTTAAAACACTTGCTGGTGAATTTATTTTGGATGTTTCTTCCAAAGACATGTGCATTTTCTGCAGTATCTTTTGCTTTTGCTATTCGTTATACTGTTAAAAATGTACCATCAACGAAATGAAAACACAGCAAATAGATTGTGATCTACGAAGAATCGCATTACTTTTTTTATGCCTTTCAGATCTCTTGTCATCCTTACATTTGTCAAATCGGTATGCTATGCATGATACCAATGCATGAAGCACTGGTCAGGAAGTGTAGTGAACATTTCACTGCAACTAGAATGGCTCAAAATCCAAGTTGCACGCTTAATTGCTTTACCATTTTTCACCTATAACTTCTCTTGAAAACTCCCATGAATATAATTTTCTAATGAGAAATTTCCTTCCATTTGATACTGCATATGATAGGTTTTGTTAAAAAAAAAAAAAAAAAAATTCTACGCTTTTCCAAGATGGCGACCAAAAAAAAAAACTTATTTTGCACGACAGTACGGGTGTATATTTTTAGTATATTCACCATTTATATGTCAGATATTATATTCCTTTTTAGCATGAAGTTTCCTTTCATTTGGTACCACACATTATTATTTTTTTTAATTTTTGATTTTTTTTTTTCGGATTTTTCAAGATGGCGGCCGAAAAAAACACATTTTGCACCATAGTACGGGTGCATACTTTTAGTATCATCACTTCACTTCAAATATCCCATGTTTTATCCCTTTTCAGCTTAAAATTTCCTTTAATTTGACACCGCACATAATTTTTTTGAATTTTTGAAATTTTTTCACGTTTTTTCAAGATGGCGATGGCGGCCAAAACACATATTTGTCCCACTAGTACGGGTGTATACTTTTAGTATGTTCATTAGGAGCTTATTTCCTACCATTTCTAACAGGAATTGTTTCTGTTGCAATTTGTTCAACTCCAAGGTGCTTTTCAGTTTATTTCTACTGCACTAAATCGAGTTATTCTGCGATAACGCGTGATAATAATAACTTTGCGACGCTTGTACTTTGAAACGTATTGATTTTACGAGAAAGTTGTAATGACATAAATGGAAGGAAATTTTCTCTAGTTTATGTTACTCGGATACTGACCACTATACTACCGAGGGTAGTGGAGCTGCCGAAACCCGGGATCGAACCAGGGACCTTTAGATCTTCAGTCTAACGCTCTCCCAAGTCCCAACTGAGCTATTTCGGCACATAAAAGCGTCACGCGGACTTTTATCAGTCTCCTGAAAAGGTTTGAAGCTAAAACTGGGCGTTTGCGGGAAATTCTTCAATAGGAAGAAGGAGAGGTTGGAAATTGCAAGCGTTTGTTCCTCCCCCCCCCCCTCTCCTCCTTAGCAATTAATTCGTCCTTGCTTTTTGGACTAATTTTTCGGCAAAAGTTTAAAAGCATTTCTTCCTCAGCCATTAGATGAATCAGTTATTAAAAATGTCAAATTTTTAGAATTTGCACTGAAACAGGGAAGTTTTCGATTTTTTAATTTTATTTTTAAATGTCAGAGAAACGTACACGAATATCATCGGTGGGAAAAAAAATTCGATACGAGTAGTTTTTTTTTTTTATATTTTTTAAAGTTTAAGCCAAGGTGACGTCACAGGGTTGGTGGATTTTCCGTTCTTCGACCACGTAGTGCCAAACTTTAGCGAGAAACTTTGCGATGTTCCCAAGGACTACCGGTAATAGGCAAAAGTCGCCAAGTAATGCCTCTCTAAAAATTTGAATATGGTTGAGCAGCAAAAAGTTTAAAACAATCATAGCTGATACGTTATTGGATTGCCTTTTGACAAATCTTATTTCCATAGTGGATTAACAGACTTAAACTAATTGATAAAGGAAGAATAAAATACTTGGCAATTAGTTGCAATACAATTTTTGCGGGTGAAGGGCTGCCATCCTACGTCACTGGTTTCGGTTTCGAAGCGCGCTTTTTTTTTTTTTTAATTCATTAAAAATCAATTACTGTGTTTAAAAATTCGGCGATGGTGAATTTTTGTGTTTTGTAAGTCTCTTAAAAATATCTACTGATCAAAGTTGGAAATATTTAGAAGGTCGAAACTTCCCTATTGTTTTCCATTGGAAAAGTATACTTCTAAACCATGGGGAAAATATCTGAGCCCCCTCTCCCCGCCTTAATTTCGCATATGAGTCCCCATGTTTTGTTCTGTTTCTTGTTTTAACATATTAAACAGAACTAAGAGTATGTACGAAAATGAGTTCTGAAGACTACTATGGGACTCTCTCTCTCTCAATTTTTCTTTCATTCGCTTTGTTAAATTATATACTAGCTGCATGGCTCGGCGTTGCTTGGGCGCTTCGTGCCTTTAAAGTAGTGAGGACCCTTTAAAATACTGACCAGGAAAGTACCCGATCATGGAATAATGAATTTTTTTTAATGAGTACCAATCGAAAGAGCATTGTAAAACATGTTTCTGGGAGCATGCGTTTTTGCCCTCGCGCCCCCGTTATCGAAATATAAGGTCCTAAAGTCAGCGATTTTTTTTTTTTTTTTTTTTGAAAATTCGCCAATTTTAGCGAGTTATAATGAAACTGGAAGCTGCGGCGCGATTACACTATTTGCGTCTAGCGGGAAACCTAATTCCCATTTTTGGTCATCTGCAAAGCTTGTGGAAGACGGCTTTACAATAATCTTTTACTTTACCTGTGCGTGTTAAAGCAAAAAGCAACTATCAAGCCTATGACATGGAAATCAGAGAGCTTTTTAAGGAGGAAAAACAACTTTAAACAACATAAAAATTAAATTTTATCTTATTATTTGAGATTAAAGAAGGCCCATTGTTTAAGGGGCCCAGGAGACAACTGAACCTCCTTTTTTTTTATTCATCAGTTTTTTAAGTGTTTGGACAATTCTGTAACATGGGGGGGGGGGGTGATATTTGGGTTTTTTTAATTGTAAAAATTGCAAATACAGTGAACTCTCACTTTTACACCGCCTCATTTATGCGCTTTTTTCACTTATACGACGATTTTAAATGATCCCAGTACATTCCATAGCAAAATAATGACAGTATCCTTCGTTTATGTGTCGCTCGAAAGATAAATATTTCACTTATGCGCCGAATTTTCCGTAAAATGTCAAAAGTATAATTTATTTTTTTAAAAAAATAAGCATTTTTCTTCACTTTCCTCTTTAATCTTTCGCCTTTGCAACTCACGGAAGACGTGTTTTCCGCATGAACTAGAATTCATGCGATTGCCTGTTTCACTTGAATCCCTGCCTAATGCAGGGATTCAAGTGAAACAGGCAATCGCAAATTACAATCGCGACTGGAAATGAATTACATTAGAACGTTTCTTGATAAAAATATCGTGACGTCAGCGTGACGTTTGCCTATGAAAAACGAGCTAGATAAAACGTCACAGCCTACTTGGCGAATAAGAGGAGATCGCTGAGTGCTTGTGAGCTCTTATTGGCTCCACCCGTAGTGACGTCATGCCAACTTAAGTTGATGATAATGTAATTCACTTCCAGTAGCGATTGCAATTCGAAGCGATCGCAGTGCTGTTTCACTTGAATCCCTGCCTAAGAGGTTGAAATAACAACCATGGGCAAGGCGGGACTCGAACCCACGACCTCTTGCTTACGAGGAGAATACTCTACCTCTAGGCCCACGAGGCCCTCTTCTGATATTCTAAATTGATTCGGAAGCAGGTTATGCTGCCGAATAAAGGGAATATTTCAAGAAAAAAACAATGTTTTTTGAATATTTCAGTTTTGGGAGAAGTGTTGTTGATGTAAAATGATATAAATTGAGAAAAAGGACAGTGGTCGTTCGGGGAGGGGGGGGGTGGTCCGGCCCCTGAAACCACTCCTTGACTACGTCCTTGTTTAAGGGCTCAGATTTTAAGAGAACACCACGCACCTCAAGATGGTAGACGCCTGATATAATAAAACCGTGAGAATATGGCACCTGTCAATCAAATTAGAAAAAAAAGAGTCCATTCCTTAAAATAGGTAGAGAAGGAAAACATTGACGTGTGCCATGTTTGTGAGTTTAGCGAAATTTTGGCGATGTGACGTTCTTTGTAAAAGACGAAATAATTCTTTGACCGAAATAATGAGGCCGAAAAAAGAGGCAACATTCATAGCAAAACATTCTAAATTATCGTCTGCAACATTTCTTTTACTGCATTCTAATTTATTACAAAATAAATTGCAGTAAATATCTTGAGTGAGATAATTTGATTTTTAATTTATCGTTTGCTGGTTGATTTCTGTTGATGTTTATTGTTTTTATTATCATTGCGAAGAATAACGTACGAAATTTCGGTGAGTAACACTTAAAAGTTTTAGAATCAATTGAATTTTTTTACAAAAAAGTGCTCCACATATATTTTCGCTATGTGATTATTTAATATTGGAATGTAATTTGCAGCAGTTACTGCTTTTGGTGGTGGAAAAGTAAAAATAACAAGATTTACGTTCTTTATTGTAATCCTACTCTCGCCAATTTTTAATTAAAATGAACTATCGGAGGCGCTGCTGTCTTTGACCAATGGCTGTTTGAAGAGGTAAAACCAATGCCCACCCATTTTCTTAGAATATATCCTGTCCAATTCGACACCTGTCTCGACATCACAAAATTAAAATTTTAACCTCTTTGGCTAATTTCTTAAAATGGGTGGAGTATTCAAGCTATGCTGCAACCAATAACACATTCGTGAATCCGTTCTTCAGTTTTCCTCTACTTTATCACCCCTTCAGAAAAATGAACAATTCTAAAAAAAAGGAGGAGTCAAGTGCCATCTCGTCAAAGCCAGACTTTACTTGGGTATAGATTTTAAAATAAAAAAAAAATCCATTTGTGTGATATTTACATTTTTCATAATAATACACAATCATTATTTATTATATTTTGATACTGTTATGGGAAAAAAATTTTATTGCATATTGTTTTCTTTTTTAATTTTAAATTGTAACACTTCAAATTTTGATAAATTTTTTCAACCTAAAACTGATTCAATGGACAAAAAAAAATATTTTTTGCATTTTTAGTTTTTTTTTATAGAACTTGTCATTATCAGTATTCTGGCACTAAGTTTTAAAAAGGCAGAAGACTGAGTGTAGTTTTGTTCTGTCAATACAATCAATAAATAAATGAAAATGAAATTCCACGAGTTTTAGATAAGAAAAAAAGATAAGTTTTATTTCATCACTGACAAATTGAAACATAAAATGCAAATTTTTGAAATCTGCTTCAAAAATGACAAAAGATTTTTACAAAAATGAAGATAAAAACAAAACAAGAACAAAACTAGCTAATATAAAAATGATACTACACAGCAGGGAAATCTCAAAAAAAGTATGGACTGATGAGAGTGAGTATACAAGTTCTTAATTTGCTTTACGCAAAAGAAGACGCTCCACTACAATCTTATAAATATCACTCTGATGACGAGAAAAATCCATCCATTGCTGCGTGCTTAATATTCGACTAAGATTTTTCCGCAAAAAATCATCAGCGGCTTGAATTAAATCGTTATCGGCTTGCTGTGTTGCCACAGTGACAACTCTAATTAAATTATCGTCTGACAATTCATTCAACATAATTTCAACACACTTTTTCTTCAATTCTAAAAGCGCATACTTATTGGCAGCGGTATACAATTCGCCAACATCACTCGCTGTTATTTCGGGTAAATTACCGGAATAAATGAACATCAATATCTTTTCGAAAATTGGAGCTGAGATGTCGGTGATGTTTATGCTGGCTTTCGTTTCCAGAAGCTCTTGTCTAAACATGGCTGCGAAAACTGGAGATCGTGCTGCTAGCACAGTTCGGTGAGCAGGGAATTCTACTTCTTCCACTTTCAACATAACGTCGATGAATTCTTTTCTTGAAAATAGAAACTGCAAATCTGATGATAGAGTAGACAGACATTGGACATCATGCACAGAATCTGAAAAACGGTAAAAATAATCCTCAGAATAGATAGAAGTATTCTTTCAAAAACTGTTTCTTTTTTGTTTATTTAGTATCAGATGAAAGGACGTAAGAACTGTTTGAGATTTTATCCGGCGACCTCCGTCGCATTTGCGCATGCTTCAGGTCTCTTCTTATTTTATTAAAATGGGAGGTGATGGTGAAAAGAGAAAAATGAATGTGAGGAGGTTTGTTTTGTTTTGCTTTTCGTTTGATTCGTTTACTTGACGCATTGGTTTGCATTGATTTTTTTTTTTCAGTATTTATTCCCCTTCCTTATCAGTTCTATAAAAATAAAATACCGGACTAAGCATTAATTATACTACCATGGTGCAGGGGTGCTCATCCCCTCAAGCTCAATGGCCCAAATCCCCCCCCCCCCCAAAAAAAAACTTTTCACAACCCTCTTGTGCTTTTTCATTTTCATTTATTTTTTAAAAATAGAATTTATTTACTTTTTAATATTATTTATTATTTTTTTTAATTATAACTATTATTTTTTGACATATTATTAATTGTTTTAAAAGTGCTAATTATGCGCAGAATAGAATCGCTTTTTTCCCCTTCCAGACATTCCAAGCGCACACACACAAATAAATAAATAAATAAATAATAAAGAAATAATAGAAATAATTTAAGTTAAAAAAATAAATTAATGAATAAATTAAATTTTAAAAAATCAGTGAAGAATTTAAATTTAAAAAATTAGTTTAAAAAAATCCTCCTCCAAATTTTGATGGCGCAACTTGCGCCATAATCCCCCCCCCCCCGTGGGCACCCCTGCCATGGTGCACTTTCTTCACGCTGTCACCCCTTTTTGAAATAGAACCGTTCAACGGTGCTACGAGCGGCTTTCAAGGTTGGACAGCAGGTTGTATATTCATGCAATATTGACAGTAGGGATGCACCGATTAATCGGCCACTTTGCCGATTGTTAATAATCGGCGAAATCAGGCTGATTAATCGGCGAAAAAAATATTTTTTTAATATTATTCTTTAAAGTTTTCCTTCACTAAGAAACTATAATATTTAATTTTAATAATAATCCTCACAGTTGCTATAAAGTTTTTAATACATTAATTTTCCAACTTTGAACAAATATACACATCGACAATGTTGCAAAATTTTTCAATTATCGATACTTTTTTCCTCAGCACAATGCTTTTAGATAAACCTCTAATTTTCACAAAGGATAAAAGTCTTGAATTAAATTGCTACTAATAATTGAAAAATTTACATTAAAAGTACCCCTAAATTGGAGTGCTCACCACGGGCCCCTTCCCCACGCTTTTTTTGATTTTATGTCCAGTTAACATAGTTGACAGTGTGTTAATGTAATATTATTAGTGACAATAATATGAAAATTGGTTCCAAGAATTTAATAACATTTTGAAATTATTTTGGGAAAATTATTAAAAAGGAGGAAAAAGATCTCTCATAAATAAATTACTGTTTCTAAACTCGGAATTGTATACGAAACAAAAATCCGGTGATAGTAAAATTGGTAGAATTAAAAACAATCATCCTTACCATTTATCGGTAATCGGCGAATTTGCTTATCGGTGCATCCCTAATTGACAGCATAGTGACTCTCACATTAAAATGAAATCATCGTGAAAAAATAATGCATTTGGTTTTCACCAGCTAAAAAAAAAACGAACATCCGCTTTGCTTTTATTTTATCCCCTCTCAGCTAGGAAAAACTGACCTTGCACTCTCAAATTATTTTCGGATTTACTTCAGCAGAGACGCCTACTAATCAGCATTGAGTAGTAGACTAATAATATATGATGAAACTATCAGATGGTGGATTTCTTTCTACAAGTGGTTTTTCATTTTTATTGTTCCTATTTTTACTTTCTCGTTGTAGAAATCTCTTTGATGGAGAGTATATCTTGCATGATGAAAGGTTTTCTTTAAGAATAGGTTATCGAGAACGTAGCGCTCCTGCAATTCTTGGAAACTAAAGGCCTAGTTCCGGGAGATGTGTGAAAGCAAGGGGGAAAAAATCTGAGGGGGCGGCGAAATGATTAAGGTTGTTTTTATCTTTCTTATAGTCATAAAAGGAACATTTCTAAGCAGTGGTGTAGCTAGGGGTTGGCAGGAGTGGCTCTTGCCTTGGGGGCGGCATTTCAACCGATTAAAAAAAAATAAAAAAAATTTGGTCAAGTCCAGACAGACTAAAAAATTAAACTTTGATCGACACTCCGAGCATCGCAAACTACGCCCCCATGACACAAGAAAAACCATACAAAATGTGCAACTTTGCTTTGGGGTCATTCCATATAAAATCAACAAATTTTCAGAAATTTCCGTGCCGCACCATTTTTGATTTTGATCATACTTGGTAGGAAATATGCACCAATATTCTGTACCTCCAACCTCCAAATTGTTTTATTTTTTTCTCGAAAAAATTTATTCTCGAGATATAGCCATTTTTTTGCTCCGCCGATAAGTGAAATTCGGCATTTTTGATTTTTTTCTAACAACTCTGGTAAATTTACTTAAAGTGGTAGAAAGATCAAACATGGCTTATTTTGAAGTTAAAAGAATGAACTTTCATTTGTGCGTAAAAAGAAACGGTTTGGGTTAAGCCTAAATATAAATTTTCCCGTGTCAATTCGCGGTTCAAAAAGTGCCGTTTTTGTCGTTTCAGACATGAAAAAATATATGAAGGACTGACAGTGGGGTTCTAATTTTTTTTTTCTCTTACACCCTGTTATAGATACTAGAAGCACAGAAAAAAATTAGATGATACCAGTAGTCTTTCATTATGAAAAAATTGCTTAAACTTGAGAAAAATTGAAAATTGGCCTTTTTCACTCCCCAAAAACGGCCTGTGGAACAGGTAGTAAAAATTTACAAATGCATGGAGTAAAAAGGTGTTACATTGCCCTTTAAAATGAAACAAAAACTGTCTTGTTATTCCAAGGCATTAAAGAGATATAAGCCTTCTAAGTTAGATGATTACTATGAAAAAATACATTAAACTTGAGAAAAAATGAAAAATGGCCCTTTTCACTCCCCAAAAATAGCCTGTGGAACACTTAGTAAAAATTTGCAAATGCATGGAGGAGGAAGGTGCTACATTGCCCTTTAAATCGAAACAAAAACTGTCTTGTTATTCCCAGGCATCAAAGAGATAAGGCCCTCTGAAAATTGAAAATTCATGCAAGATTTTTTAGCATAAGTTAAAGCAATTATTTTCAATTTTCAGAGGGCCTTATCTCTTTGATGCCTGAGAATAACAAGACAGTTTTTGTTTCGATTTAAAGGGCAATGTAGCACCTTCCTCCTCCATGCATTTGCAAATTTTTACTAAGTGTTCCACAGGCTATTTTTGGGGAGTGAAAAGGGCCATTTTTCATTTTTTCTCAAGTTTAATGTATTTTTTCATAATAATCATCTAACTTAGAAGGCTTATATCTCTTTAATGCCTTCGAATAACAAGACAGTTTTTGTTTCCTTTTAAAGTTCAATGTAATGCCTTCTTGCTCCATACATTTTCAAATTCTTACTACCTGTTCCACAGGCCGTTTTTGGGGAGTGAAAAAGGATATTTTTCATTTTTTTTCAAAGTTTGAAAGCTTATATCTCTTTAATGCCTTGGAATAACAAGACAGTTTTTGTTTCATTTTAAAGGGCAATGTAACAACTTTTTACTCCATGCATTTGTAAATTTTTACTACCTGTTCCACAGGCCGTTTTTGGGGAGTGAAAAAGGCCAATTTTCAATTTTTCTCAAGTTTAAGCAATTTTTTCATAATGAAAGACTACTGGTATCATCTAATTTTTTTCTGTGCTTCTAGTATCTATAACTGGGTGTAAGAGAAAAAAAAATTAGAACCCCACTGTCAGTCCTTCATATATTTTTTTCATGCCTGAAACGACAAAAACGGCACTTTTTGAACAGCGAATTGACACGGGAAAATGTATATTTAGGCTTAACCCAAACCGTTTCTTTTTACGCACAAATGAAAGTTCATTTTTTTAGCTTCAAAATAAGCCATGTTTGATCTTTCTACCACTTTAAGTAAATTTACCAGAGTTGTTAGAAAAAAATCAAAAATGCCGAATTTCACTTATCGGCGGAGCAAAAAAATGGCTATATCTCGAGAATAAAATTTTTTCGAGAAAAAAATAAAACAATTTGGAGGTTGGAGGTACAGAATATTGGTGCATATTTCCTACCAAGTATGATCAAAATCAAAAATGGTGCGGCACGGCCCATTTGTTGATTTTATATGGAATGACCTTTTGATAGATTTCGGTTGGATACACTGATCTATCTGGCAGGATAGTACGAGGCACGTTCAAAAAGTAAGGGCCGTTTGGTCACAGAAAAAAATATACTCATAAGGAAAAAAATAATGTCATATTTAGTTAGGTACCGTAAAGTGGGGTGACTTTGCCCATTTTTAAAGTTTATGTGCAAATTTCGGATACTTATAGACGAATTTTTCTGCAAACAAAAATCACTCCATTTGTGCGACTGTTAACTAAACCTACTAGTGTAGCGTTTTTGCTTCCACAATATTATCCCTAGTCACAAAAAATTAAAAAGTGAGTGGGCAAAGTCACCTCCATGATAGGGGTAACTTTGCCCACTCACTGTTTTCTTTTAGTTTTAAGAGTGAAACCCCAATATGGGTCAAAGTCACCTACTGTAAGGATCAAAACTGAAGAGAGAAAATAAGTAATTTATAAACCATCTTATGTTAACAAGTTTTGAAAACACAAACTTAAATAACCAGCCAATAAAGAACCAACTTAAGTTCAATAATTGACATCACACTGGAAGCTTAAATGAAGAAAAATAATAGAAACGAGCAAGAGGAAGTTAAGGTAATAAATGTATCCAAAAAAAAAAAACGTATATATAAGCTTATAGCTTTAGTGTTGCGTAAACATTTGATAAAAATAAAAAAGTCCTCTTCTATTTTGTAGAGTTTCGGCTACATGATCTACTAGAACGCGTAGAATATTGGTCTTCCTCTTCATTAGTACTCCTCCTTTTAGTATTTCTTCTTTTCTGAGCTCCAGAACTGCTTTGCTTCGTACAAGTGCTATTTTTTGAAACAGAGGTAGGGTTATTATTGTTTGGAGCAAAATCACAAGCTGAGACAGCTTTTCCTGCTGGAACATTTAATTTCCTTCTTCTCCCCACTTTTTCAGAGGTCTGAGGGCGCCTACAAGCTTGTAGATAGGCCAATAGTGTGTCACTAACATTCCTTTCCACATTTGACTGCCGGCCTTCATCTGGAATTTTTGACAACACTTCTTGATCATTAAGGGGAACTATACCGCATTTGCGGAAGCCTGACCTTATGTTTTCAGCAGCATTATTTGCAAATTCTTTCATCAATGTTTTTAAAAGCCGTGGAAACTGATTTTTCCAGTGACTTGCTAGCACGATTTCTCTGTTTATAGTCAGTAAGTATTTTACGCCATGCACTTTTCAATGGCCCAAAGAAAGCCACATCTAGAGGTTGGCGAAGATGAGTAGCATTTGGAGGAAGGAAAACAAATCTTATGTCATCTTTTTCACATGCTTTTATAACTTTCATGTTTATATGACTACTGAGATTATCACCTATAACACACTTAGGGCCTTGTTTTTTCCTTGCCCAAGGAACAATTATTTTTGCAAACCACTGTTCAAAATTTATGCCGTCAAACCAGCCCGACTTATTTCGATCATAAAAAGTACCTGATGGACCTCCTTCCAGCCACGACGACCACAAGTGGTCCGCTTTGTACACTACAAAACACGGCAATAGCTCACCGTTTCCAGATGTTATTTCCATCATACTAATAGAAATATTACCCTTGGAAGAGTTCATAATTCGCTCTGGATATTTTACACCTCGACGAAACACCATACGTTTTGAACCGGGATCATCACTTAAGTTGGTTTCATCATAGTTCAGCACGTTTTCTGGTGGAACACCAATCAATGGCTGTGCCAAGTGATCAAAATATGCCATCAGTGCAGTGGTTCCCACACCTGCTCTAGCCCTGCTTATATTTTGACACCTCCTCATAGTTAACTCATTCTGATGGCGTTTTATAAAGGAAAAATACCAATCAATACCTGGAAAATTGCTCTTAAATTTTGAAACAGTTTTTTGAAGCTGGTCCAGATAGACTTTTACTATTATTCTGATGTCTATACTGTCAAGCGGCATTCCCCAGTCAGCACACATTAATAGCTGTTTAACTATTTCTTTCTCCTCATCAAAAGAAAGAGCACATTGAACCCCGACATTTGCAGGATACTTATCCTTAATTTTATTTCCGAGAGTTTTTCTTGGTATTCCAAACTTTAATGCCGCTCCTCTAATCGAAGTGCCTTTCTTCACTGTTTCAATCGCAGACTGAAGATTTTCATTAGAATAGTTCTTGTAGGGACGTGCACCAAATTTACGCTTATGATCCCACGCCATGTTCGGAGATACTTGAAGCTAGAGATAATTTATATTAAAAAATAAATAGCATTAAATAAGCAAGCATAAAATAACAATAAAACTTTAAAAAACTCAATAAACAGAAGTACAACAACAAAAAACTAGGAGGGCAAAGACACCCCGTGTTGTTGCATAGCGGGGTACTTTTGCCCACTCGGCTTTAAAATTTTATTCGAATGAATCTAACAAAAACAATAATTTATTATCAATCCTCATTATATACCAAACTAAAACAAATAGTCAATTGAACTTATCATTCGTACAATATAGCAGCAGGAAGTAAAGTTTGACACCTGTAAAAAAACGGTTTTCCTTACCTGATAAAGAAAGTAACTGTTTGCTTTCAAAATGGATTCCAAGGACGCTAAACTTCAGTGTTGCCAAAGCTATATCTAAGAAGGTTATCACAAACTCGTTGGGCAGCTCTGGTGGCATTTGAACTAACCATACTCGAACACTGAACTTCTTTTTTACAAATTGGGCAAAGTCGCCCCACTGGGCAAAGTCACCCCACTTTACGGTACAAACTTACTTTAATTCTCTACATAATCGCCGTTCACTTCTAAGAATTTTTCGTACCGCTGCATCAGCTCCATTAACCCATCTGCGTAGAAACTTGCCGCCTGAGTGTTAAACCCAGTTGACAAGCGTTTTTAAGTCCCTCGTTGGTTTCAAAACGTTGTCTACCTAGCCGCTGTTTAAAATCTAAGAGGAAGTAGTCACTAGGTGCAAGATCGGGACTGTACGGGGTGGTCAAAAAGTTCTCTACGAAAATCCTAAATTTTTTCCTTGGTTTTGGCAGCAGTGTGAGGATGCGCGTTATCGGGGAGGAAGATTATGCCTGATGACAATTTCCCACGGCGTTTGTTTTGGATCGCACGCCTTAATTTGTCGACGAATCACAGAATGCAATTCACAGTTGGCGGGATCAACGATTTTCGTGGCCATTGTTCTTTGCATTCACGGACAACAATACGACTTCAGAAATGAAATAAATGACGCTGTAGCTTCACAATGAGTCAGTTAATGGCCCAGCAGTAGTAAAACTGTGCTTCGAAGCGCCATTATTTAAATCAGGGTGTAAAAAATCAATGATTTTTTTGAAAAAATAAAAAAAATCGGATTTTTTTTGATTTATATCAGATTTTTTTAATTTAAATCGGATTAAAAAAAGTTAGAAGCTTCAGTTATTAATTAATTTCTAGGTTATAGGTGAAGGACTGGGAGAGAAGTCAGACTTAACCCATTCACTGACCCAAGCGAAAAATGTTTTCCGCCGCAAAGCGACCGCTCCGTGTATCACTCACCGGTTCCATTTCGCCACAGTATGATAACACTTTTCTCCTCATTTTGCTACGGGGTTTTTAATGTTGTTTTTGCGGTCGAACATGAACTTGAAAGCTATACTCGCAATTAAGTATCTGTAATTTATTTATATTTTACATTATTTATTTTATCAATCATTTTACAATTATTTTTATTTATTTACTTATTTTTTTATTTACCATTCCACTAATTTATTTACTATTCTAACATAACTGTGTTAGTACTCATCGCTTTCACAAAATAAAGTGGAACATATTCCCTTTTAATATCCCTATAAGTAATTACGTGCAACAAATAGCAGAACAAGGGAATCCTAACAAACGAAAAAACTTTCATTTGTTGTTTCATTTTATCTAAAATGTAGTTATTTCTTCCAGGGAAAGGAACAAAAGTCCATTCCTTGAGCATAAGATTTTTCTTTTAAAAATAGGGGTATCACAAAGGACAAAAACTGAACTCTATTTTGACATTTACAGAAAGCACTGTCAATGAAGCCCTGCTAAACTGCTCATAACAAAGGTGCATCCTAAAGAAAAGGAGAGAGGAAAGGGGTGTCGCCTTATTCCCACGAGAACACTTCTCACCGTTGCTTGCTGTCCGAACCAAATCGGACAGTGGTATTGGAACAAAAGTGCCGCTCCAATCCCTTCCATGTGGTTATTTTACAATGAGACAATTCAAAGTGATTCGGGTACTTAAAAGGAGGTTAACTAATGCAATTTTACAGAGCATTTGACGTGCTTTAGTACAAGATCATAAAAAAAGCTTAGCTGTGTAAATGACTTTTTAAAAGGGTAGAAGGAATCGGCGACTTTTGATGCATTGTAAACATAGCGACCAATAACACAAAGAGATATCTTTAAGTGTTGGTCCATTTATCTTAACTTCTATAGGAGTCTATATCCCACTTTGAGTGCACGGATTTTAGTAGCTCAATCGTGTGAGCTATTTTAACGATAAGCAGTTACAAAAGATCAAAACTTGCGACAAATCCCCCGTTTCCCTAAAGACTATTTACTTGAATATACCCCCCCCCCTCGCCCCAAAGCCGTATCCACTTAATCTCAGTCGTATAGCTTGGAGATGCCAGAAAGAAACACTATGGGAGGTCTCCCAAGAAAGCTTTTTACAAGCCATCTAAACAGGTTTCCATTCAAGCAATAGCCAGAAAATCATTTGCCATGCGCTACCCCTTCCACATGATTTTCTTACAACAAAATATAGTTAAAATCAGAAATTAATTTCAAAACGAGCATTACTACTGTTACATTTTGGAACATTTCATGTTCCAAAATTAAAATACAATGATTAAAAAATTAAAATACAATACAAAAAATATTGTGAAAAAATATCTTATAAATTTGGAGAATTATGATAAATTTGGCAAAAGAAGCTTTTAAATGAAGAAGGTTTAGTCGAAAAAGTAGGGGGGGGGGACACTGATTTAGTTCCTTTATTTTTTAATCAAGCTTGTAATAGCCCCTCAAAGAGAATATTTTTTCACTTGTTCATCAAGAGTTTAAATAACAGAAAGCAGAAGAAACAAAGCTTCCATAAAAAATAAAATAAAAAATAAATTAAAAAAAACTTTTGTCTGATGATTTAAAGCATTATACTCGATACATGACATACGACATTATACTCTATAGTATATCTAAGAGTACGTGAAAGGATGAAAAATCTCGATAAAATAAATTATATAACGATCACAGGTTCTTAATATCTTATAAGTTACATCCATTTGACCAAAGAAAATACCTTTGGTACCGCTCCCCTCAAAGCACCAAAACCCAGCAGAGAAGCGAGATAACAGGGTTTGCGCCTGGAAAAACGGCCGACACAGGATCGTCAAGAGCGAAAACTGCTAGGTTCGCTGTGATGATACAGGATCGTCGCGGCCAGTTAGGAACCAAATTCTGTAGACGAGCCTACGTCGGCCGGAGCGGTTTTTACACAAAGTGCGAGGCCGATCGTGTGTCGGCCGGGGCAGGGAATGGGTTAAAAAAAATGAAAACATGCTTTTCACCAGTAAGGAACCCAGGAAAAAGTGTTAGGAGACAATCAGAAAATAATCGTGTCTGCTAGCTAGGATAAAAATCAAATGGGGCACAAAGCTCAACCTAATCCTCACTTCTTCATTCAGCCCCCCTCTTTATTTTGCTTTTGTTTTGTAAAGACAGAATCAAATTCCATTTCATCCACTAATAAGGACTGCCCCCCCCCCTCAAGTTGGTAATCCAAGACAGAAAATTCACCTTCTGTCTGGTTGTTTTGTTTTTGTTTTTTCTTTTACTGAAAGTATATCACACACATCCTATCATATCCCTCCCCCTCAATTCACTCTTTGCAACACCTGCCCTGCAGCTGCACATATTTTCTTTATTTTCCATATTAGACAAAACAAATAACACTATGTGCATTCATATTATTTGGACTGCAACCTTCCACTATCTGTGGAGGGGGGTGAATAGGATTACTTTTCCATTTATTAGATGGAAATCAAGCTCTAAAAGAAAATGTCAAAAATAATGAAATTGGGATTGTCCAAGAGAATTTTACAAGGATAAAAATAACAAGAAGTTCTGTCAAGAACTAAACAAGCCTACTTTCCCGTACATCGACATCGGCATTCTAGCATCTGATCATTATTCTCTTGATCATCTGAGACTAAACATTATGTCAAACATACCTTTTTAGCACTTAAAGCTGATTTCTAAAAGCAAAATATACCCCTCTCATCAGATGAAATAGAGACATAAAAAGTAAATAAATGAATAAATGAAGTTTTGTCGCACCTTTTAAAGAATGTAACTGTTACAGTTCTTCCGTAGAAAAATTCCTCAATCGTTTTCAAAAAAAAAAAAAATAAATAAATAAAAGTACAAAGTACATCAAAACACATTTTATCAAAGAAAGGAAAAAAAAACTCGTCCGTCGATAAAATGTCTCGATTTTCACTTTTAAACCGTTGCCAGTTGTTAAATATAAATAAAGAATAAAATGCCCTCGTGAATGAAACACTTTTGTTACAAAAAAAAATCGTCTGCCAAAAAAAAATAATAGTAATAAATAAAATAACACCAATGAATAAATAAACAAAAAATCGTCTGCACAGTCAGTCATTTTTTTCTGAGCTGCATTCCGCCATGTTTGTGGAGTCGGAGTCGGAATCAGAGTCCTCACAGAAGATTATTCAGAAAAGTACTTTACAAACATTATTTATCAAAACCATTTTTTTACAAAGTTAGTTTGAAGGAAATCTGACTTTAAGTTCCAGGATCAACATTCAACTTAAATTCCCTTAGGCGCTAATGTTAAATTTTTTTCTGAACGGTTCAATATTGAACGAAAAATGGTTCAAACCAAAAAGCGAAATAAGGGAATGAACCTCTCCAAGATCTTTCAAACAAAAAAAAGTTTATTCCATTCGGATGGTTCACTCAGAAGTTATTAGGTGGGGAAAGGTTGCTTGAACGGTTCAATGTTGAACGAAAAAATGTTCAAATTGAAAATTTAAATACTGTAATGAAGTATCCTTGCTGAGATCCTTCGAACAAAAAAAAAGTTTATTTAAATCGGACTGTTCACTCAAAATTATTAGGGGTGACAGCTTGCTTGAGCGGTTCAATGTTGAACGAAAAATTGTTCAAATCGGAAATGTGAATACGGGAATGAAGTATCCTTGATAAGATCTTTCGAACAAAAAAAAGTTTGTTGAAATCGGACTGTTCACTCAAAAGTTAGCATCGCGGGACAGGTTGTTTGAACGGTTCAAGGTTGAACCAAAATTGTTCAAATCGAAAAATCAAATATGGAATGATTGTACTCGCCGAAATCTTTCCAACAAAAAAAAGTTTGTTCAAATCGGAATGTTCATTCAAAGTTATTAGGGGGGGGGAAAGGTTGCTTGAACGGTTCAATGTTGAACCAAAATTGTTCAAATCGAAAAATCAAGTATGGGAATGAGTTGTAATCGCCGAGATCTATCCAACAAAAAAAAGTTTGTTCAAATCGGAATGTTCATTCAAAAGTTATTAGGGGGGAAAGGTTGCTTGAACGGTTCAATGTTGAACGAAAAATTGTTCAAATCGAAAATGTAGATACAGGAAAGAAGTATCCTTGAAAAGATCTTTCGAACAAAAAAAAGTTTGTTCAAATCGGACTGTTAACTAAAAAGTTAGCATCGCGGGACAGGTTGTTTGAACGGCTCAAAGTTGAACCAAAAATTGTTCAAATCGAAAAATCAAATATGGGAATGAGCTGTACTCGCCGAGATCTTTCCAACAAAAAAAAGTTTGTCCAAATCGGAATATTCATTCAAAAGTTATTAGGGGGGACAGACAGACCGACCGACAGACCGACCGACACACAAATTCCCCATCTCAATACCCTACTTTCAAATTTTTAATTTTTCGATATTCATTTTACCTTTTTATTTTTTTAACTTGGCGATATTTTTTGGACTTGGCGATATTTTTTTTAACTTGGCGGTATTTTTCTGACTTGGCGATATTTTTTAGATGCATTAAGCCAATTTTAATACTTTTTTCGTCTTTCTTTTATTTTTAACGGGAAAGTAGGCTAAAAAGTGATTTAAATCAATGATTTTTTTTTAATCAATTGATTTAAATCGCGATTTTAATCACTGATTTAAATCAATTGATTTAAATCATGGACACCCTGATTTAAATACAAGCAAACGGCCCTTACTATTTGAACGCGCCTCGTATTTAGTTATATGGGGTCTGGAGTCTGTATAATAATAGGCTGATCTGAAATCGGCCGGTCTTCTATATATATAAAAGAAAGTCGTGTTAGTTACACTATTTATAACTCAAGAACGGTTGTACCGATATGGTTAAAAATTGGTGGGTAGGTAGCTTAGAGCCAGGAGACGGACATTAGGGTGGGGCGAAAAATAAAAACTTTTTCAGATCAACTTCTAATAGTTGCCAAAAGTTGTCTTTGGTGATAGTTAGCTTTTGTGCAAAATTTGAGAAAAATCGGTTAATATCTTCAGGGGGCGCTGCGATCGCAAAGTTTTACCATAGCTTTTACAGGGATTTTATGGTTAAAATATCAAAAAGAATGCCTTTAGCTAGTCTCTTTGCGTTTTTTTACTCAAAAGATGTTTTCATGCATTAAAAGCATATGAAATGACTCACAAACATTATTTTATATGATATATTTATATTTAAAAAAAATCACTTTTTTTCACGTTTTTGTTTCTTTTTAAATGCTTGAAATATAAATATATCATACAAAATAATTTTTTGTGAGTTATTTCATATGCTTTGAATGCATGAATATATCTTATGAGTAAAAAAAT
>JAXGGA010013496.1:0-35037 GCA_038373865.1 Uloborus plumipes
TACATAAATCCAGCTGTGATACAGGCCCGTCATTTCAAGTTTTTCCAGGGGAGGAGGGCAAAAGGTGTAAACACAATGTAATTTCAATGAAAACCAACAAAAACCGTACACACTTATGCGTAAATACATTGATTATCTAAGTTAGGAGGGGGAATTATCCCCCCCCCCCACCTGCTCCCTCAATAACGGGGGCCTTCCCTGATAATGGCACTCCTTTGTTTCTTCTTTATCTCTTACCTTGTAGTTTTTCTTTTTAAGGGAACTGAAACGCTTCACAAAAGAATGCTTGATCAATCATATTTCATAAAATATTTACATTTTGCCCCATATTTATAACACTTAATTAGACAATTTCTAGCTTTACAAAATATATATTAGATAAATATTTAACCATTTTAGACTTGTTGTATTTGACATGTTCTAGAAATGTTTCAAAAATAAAATCCTACTACCCAATTGCAGGTCATGTTTAAAGCCAATTAGGAGACAGGGTGGTGCTCTGAGCTTCTGCTGCCTGCAAATTGTTTTAAATCAAAATTTTACAAATAATTTTAAGTCACTTTTAACATTGTCAGGAAAAGAAAGTGAGTTTGGTATTCTTCTCCAATAGATCTTAGACAATAAAGCTTTAAAAACTTTTTTAGGCAGCTTTTGTTCTGTAAAGAAGCAAAGGTTTCGGGAACACCTTCTATTTATTTTACTTATTTTCTACTAAGCTCAGACAAACGTTTTTTTTTTTTTCCAAATTGATACATATTTTATTAGAATTTTATGAATTTAAACTTCATTACAAAGTAACACATTTTCTTATTTCTAATTTTGCAATAATATAAAGCGAAATTTTGCTTTGAAATTCTTTTTTTTAAAGAATAATATGCATGTAATTTTTCTAACATACAAGTTAAAGAAGAAAATATTAAAACAGGACCAGTGTGTTAAATAATAATAATAATAATAAAGTTATACTCAAATAATCAGTTAAAAATTTTATATAACTCCAAAAAAAAAAAAAGAGGAACATGTTTTCTGAAGATTCAAATCAGCAGTTTAAATATACTTTAAAGAGGTATGCTAAAGTTGTTCACTTTTTAAAAAACAAATGAGTAAACTTTACTTAAATAATCAACTTGAAATTTTACTTTAGTTCCAAAAAATTAAGATACACATTCTTAAAAGTGGCAAATTATCATTTTAAATACATTAAGGGTCATGTTAAACATATTCACTTTTTTAAAAACAAATTAATAAACTAATTCTTAAACGATCACCTCGAAATTCAACTTCATTTTGAAAAAATAAAGATACATTCTGAGATGCAAATGTAATATTTATGGGTTATTCCAGCCAAAATGGTACAAATCATGTCTGAAATTGTCGAGTTAAGTATATCAAATAAAGTAATTTTCGCCAACTAATCATTGTTTTAAAAATTATTCTCTGTTTATTTGTGCATAATAAAGTGTAAATGGCTTGTGTATATGAGTCATTCATTAAGGGTTTTGAATAGTTCGACCACTTTGTGTAACAGAGGAGACAAATGAGGTTTGAAAAATATATTTCTAATCGTAAAGAAAAGTTAATTACAGAACAAGTATAAAATGAACTAAGCATCCTAAAACTAATTCTGTCTGCAATTTCAAGAAAAAATATTTTTTGCACTATTAATGCGACTGTAACAGAGTGGACATCCCACAGTGCAAATTAACTATCATCAGCAAAGAATTTTAGGCTTATCTTAGTTACTGATTATATAATTCAATGTATCAAAGTAATCAAAGCAGATACATTACTTGTACTTATTAAAAAAAATATCACATTGAATGCGATTGCTTATTTTATTTTTGAAAGGCTTGTAACAGAGTGGACAGTTTGAAACATAAAAAAAATCTAGGAACAAAGATAAATAGGTGTTTTTCCAAGATTTTTTTGTTTACATACATAAAAATCAGCAGAAAGGGTGTCAGAAGCATTTTTTGTGCTGTGCATTGCAAATGATTTTGTTGTTGCATTTCAGCTTAATCTTAAATTGCATTTTAAGTCGTAGCAATTTGAAGCTGGGGCAGATCGTTTTTTCCTTCTTTTGCCAAAGAATTTTTTTTTTTTTTGGGGGGGGGGGGGGTCCTTTATAAATGGCTTATGCCTAAATAAGTAATACTTGGTTACACACAATTAGATGGAGAACAAATTAAAAAAATATAATTAATTGGTGGTAAACATTAAAATTAATTCCCAAAATTCTGAAGTATCGGGACTGATTTGTACCATTTTCGTTGAAATGACCGATATATTATCATTATTATTTAAAATTATTCTAAACGTGTTCACTTTAAAAAATAAATTAATAAACTTATATCTAAATAATTAACTTAAAGTTTTACTTAAATTCTAAAAGACAAAATACACTTTCTAATGATGCAAATTAACATCTTAAATACAGTCAAGTCTCAATAGCTCATAGTCCCAAGGGACCGGCTAAAAACTTAGAGTTATTGATAGTTCGAGTTACAAGCAGTTCCTACCGTCTTTTCAAGAATTTGGGACCAAATGAAAACTTTGAAATGAATATATATTTGAGTTTATAAAGCTTTGAGTTATCGAAACTCGATTGAATGTTATTGAGGGTCATGCTCAACATGTTCTCGAGGAGTTACGGAGCGGCGTGACAGACGTGAAAAGATTCTAATAGCAGAGAAATATCTTTTCTGAAAGGAAGGTATTACAAAAAGAAAAAACGAAACAAAATGCAAAATTCAAAATTTCTTTACACACATTTAAACTCTTTCAAAAAAAAAAAAAGCATGGTTTTAAGTTGCGACGATTCATGGGGACAGATATTTTCATTATCTAAAAGAAAACTTTCGTCAATGTTAGATAGGTTATTTAGTGTATGTTATTTTCAATTATAATAAAGCAATAATAGTGGCAAAGTAAAAAATATCTAATTACAACATCATTGGGTGTTAATTGATCGCAATTTTTGTTAGAAGCACAAAAACTAAAAAAAATCTGGTATGGACCCCACACTACTTCCTTTTACGTGTAAATTTCTTAGTAATTGCCTTAAATGTTAAAAAAAGTGCTTGGAGTGAGCAAGGTAACAATTCAAATATTTACTCTCCTAATCTGCCACGAAACAATGCAAAAAAATATTTTACAATGGTTAATTTTCTAAATATTGCTGATTTTAATATCATTTTTAGTGAATTTTTCGCAAAATATCGCCAATAGCGCCAAGTTGAACCCAAATTCAAAAAATAATTTTTTTCGCCAAATTTGTCGCCAACTTGGCGATATGTCGCCAAGTTGGCGTCAAACACTTGGCGACCAAAAGCTTGGCGACATGTCGCCAAGTGGTGGCGCCAATTCATATCACTTGAGTCTGTATTGAAATTAACATTGATTTACCCCAAAAAAGGGGTAAAAGACCCCTTTGGGAACATTCGAACGCAATCACAAGGGGAGGTGCACAACTAGACACCCCTCAGAGCCTACATACCAAGCTAGAAGTTTCTACGACATATAGTTTTTGAGTTATGCGAGCCACATACGCACATACATCCGCACATACACCCGCACATACATCCGCACATACGTACATACAGACGTCACGAGAAAACTCGTCGTAATTTACTCGGGGGTGGTCGAAATTGATTTTTCGGCTGTTTGTATGTTGTTAGGTACATATGCACGTGCTGACAGGTCGAAAAAACTACGCGACATTCATTCAGGGGTGAGCAAAGTCAAAATTTAGACCGAAATTTGAGTGAAATTTTTTTCGTGATCACAATACTTCCTTTACTATGTAAAAGGAAGTAATAAAAGAATTCAATAAATAAAATAATTTGAGAATTTATATTAAAAGCTACTGCGATTAATTCTTATGAACTAACGATATGATCGTAAGTTTTTTTCAAACTTTTGTCGCACATTAATCCTTGAAGGTTTGTAGCCTTTTCTTTCTAAATATTTTAACTAAAATATTTTTGAAAAGCTGAAGACAATCATATTTTATCTGGCAATTGTGAAAAATCAAATATGCAGAATGCTTCCATGTCCAGTACACAGTCGGAGGAATAACACAATTTTTGTTTTAGAAGCAAAAATTGGTAAAAAGGAAAGATGAAAAGTAATTACATCATCTAAAAGGTTTATCAAACAATGACAGGAATAACACAATTTTTGTCGGAGCACAACACAGTCGGAGGAATAACACAATTTTTGTTTTAGAAGCAAAAATTGGTAAAAAGGAAAGATGAAAAGTAATTACATCATCTAAAAGGTTTATCAAACAATGAAATTTTTAACTAAGATTTTTATAAAAAAGAAAATATTTAATTAGGTCCTCACATCATACCGGATAACCCTCACATCCATTCCGGATATTCCCCACATCAATACCGGATACTTAGCCGGATATCCTGCAAAAATCTTCCGGATATCCGTATCCGGGGCGGTCAGCCGGATCGGATATCCGAAAGTACCGGATACTTAAAATATAAGCCGGATAGGCCGGATACCGGATAGTTACCGGATATCCGGTCCATCCCTATCATAGACCTAAGGGACTGGCTAAAAGCTTAGAGTTATTGACAGTTCGAGTTACAAGCAGTTCTTACCGTCTTTTCAAGAATTTGGGACCAAATAAAAACTTTGAAATAAAGGTATATTTGAGTTTATAACGCTTCAAGTTATCAAGACTCGATTGAATGTTATTGAGGATCATGCTCAACATGTTCTCGAGGAGTTATGGAGCGGCGTGACAGACGTAAACAGATTCTAATAGCAGAGAAATATCTTTGCTGAAAGGAAGGGATTACAAAAAGAAAGAACGAAACAAAGTACAAGATTCAAAATTTCTTTACACACATTCAAGTTCTCTCTCTCTCTCAAAAAGAAAAAAAAAAAGCATGGCTAAGTTGCGACGATTCATGGGGACAGAAGTTTACATTATCTAGAGGAACACTTTCGCCAATGTTAGATAGGTTATTTATTGTATGTTATTTTCAATTATAATAAAGCAATAATAGTGGCAAAGTAAAAAATAGCTAATTACAATATTGGGTGTTAATAGATCGCAATTTTTGTTAGAAGTACAAAAACTAAAAATGAAAGAATTCAATAAATAAAATAATTTGAGAATTTATATTAATAGCTACTGCTATTAATTTTTATGATCTAACAATATGATCGTAAGTTTTTTTCAACCTTTGTCGTACATTAATCCTTGAAGGTTCGTAGCTTTTTTTTTCTAAATATTTTAACTTAAATATTTTTGAAAAGCTGAAGACAGTACAAAGTCAGAGGAATAACATCTAATTTTTGTTTTAGAAGCAAAAATTGGTAAAAAGGAAAGATGAAAAGTAATTACATCATCTAAAAGATTTATCAAACAATGAAATTTTTAACTGGAATTTTTGTAAAAAAGAAAATATTCAATTAGATCCTCACATCAATTCCGGATATCTCCCACATCAATACCGGATACCTTGCCGGATATCCTTCAAAAATTTTACGGATATCCGTATCCGGGTCGGTCAGCCGGATTGGATATCCGGAAGTACCGGATACTTATAATACCCGCCGGATACCGGATATCCGGTCCATCCCTACTTATTTTGTTATGTAACATACAGTAGCGGATTTTGGGGGGGGGTGCCCCCCCCCCCCAAGGGACAAAAATTATTTAAATTCTCCATTAACTATGTTTTAATTTACTCTTTCATAATATAAGTACAAATTAAGGGATAAAAATTATTTAAAGTTTCTATTAATTATGTTTTAATTTATTCTTTTATTTTGAAAACTTTTTTTTAAAGAAACTCACAAAGAAAGCATATTTGAATAAAATTTCTTCAGTTTTCTAAAGGAGTAATAGTGCAGTTGGTGATCAATGGGAAAGAATATATAAAACACAGGAGTTTCAAATGAATTCCAAGGTATACTATTATTTCTTGTTTTGATGAAAAAAAAAGAATTTTATTTTAATCATAATGACAATGTTTCGAAGTAATACCGTGCATCATTACACTGAAGTGACAAAAGTCATGGGATAGCAATATGCAAATTTTCAGATGGCAGTAGCATCGCATAGAACAGGTATAAATGCGCAGTGCTTTTACAGAGCTTTCATTTCTGTTCAAGTTATTCATGTGAAGAGGTTTTAACGTGATGATGACCGCACGACGTGAATTAACAGACTTTGAACGCGGAATGTTAGTTGGAGCTAGACGCATGGGTCATGCCATTTCGGAAATCGTTAGAGAATTCAACATTCCCAGATCCACTGTGTCAAGAGTGTGCCGAGAGTATGAAATTTCAGGCATAACATCCCACCATGGACAGCGCAGTGGTCGACCGCCTGCACTTAAAGATCGAGACCGGCGACGTCTGCAAAGAGTCGTAAATTCTAACAGACAAGCAACACTGCGTCAAATCACCGTAGAAATCAATGTGGGACGTACAATGGACGTGTCTGCTAGAACTGTGCGGAGAAATTTGGATTTCTTGGGCTATTCCAGCAGAAGACCGACTCGAGTGCCTTTACTGACAGAACGACATCGCTTGCAGCGACTCTCGTGGGCACGTGAGCATATCGGTTGGTACCTAGATGAATGGAAAACCGTGGCCTGGTCCGATGAGTCACGATTTCAGCTGGTAAGAGCCGATGGTAGGGTTCGAGTGTGGCGCAGACCCCACGAAGCCATGGACCCAAACTGTCAGCAAGGCACTGTTCAAGCTGGTAGTGGCTCCGTAATGGTGTGGGCTGTTTTTTCATGGCATGGACTTGGTCCTCTAGTGCGACTGGACCGAACATTGACTGGAAATGCTTATGTGCAGCTACTTGGAGATCACTTGCAGCCATTCATGGACTTCATGTACCCAAACAACGATGGGATTTTTATGGATGACAATGCGCCATGTCACCGGGCCACAACTGTTCGCAATTGGTTTGAAGAAAATTCTGGACAATTCCAACGAATGATTTGGCCACCTAGATCGCCCGACATGAATCCCATTGAGCATTTATGGGACACCATCGAGAGGTCTGTTCGTGCCCAAAATCCTGCCCCATCAACGCTTTCACAATTATGGACGTCTATCGAGACAGCATGGCTCAATATTCCTGCAGAAGACTTCCAACGACTTGTTGAGTCCATGCCACGTCGAGTTGTTGCACTTCGCCGGGCAAAAGGAGGGCCGACACGATATTAAGAGGTATCCCATGACTTTTGTCACTTCAGTGTATATCATTTTGGTGTAAGGTTTCGTATTTAATTAGCTTAACATGTTAAAAAAAAAAATACTTCCTCATTTGAAGAAAATCAGTATTTTTGTACTTTAAAGTAGTGAGGGCATTTTTTACTCTTCCGGGTCCCCCCCAAAACCATTTCTGTATCCACCTCTGGTAATATGTATATATTTAAAGACAGCATTTAGGACAATTCTCCTCTCCCAAATGAAACTATGGCTGCGCTAGTTGTTCAAAGCAGTTATTTCTTTTTTTGCAAAAATATTGAACTTGACAAATATAGAAAACTACTGCTTTTACATAACCTATGTTTTTTAGTGCTTGAAGTAACAACATTTATCATTTATTGGTTATATTATCAGAGGCAAATTTATCATTTCTCACATTTTTAAAAACCTTTGCATAGTTAGAAAAAATTATGATTTTTAAGAAAGTAATAAGAATGAACAAATTTATTCATTAAAAAAAAACTTCTGATAATTTATAAGAATTTTTTTATTTAGTTCATTTTATATGATTAAGAAAGCTTGATTTCTTGAGAATACCATGCTAAGTATAGTTACTAATTTCTTTTTTGTATATAAATTGACTTTTAAAAGTTTCTGCAAAAAAAAAATTTCATATAAGTAGCCAATATTTTATTGTATCACATGTAATATAAGGACAACCCAGTTATGCCATTTAGAGATTGCAGTTTTATCTTAATTTGGACTCATCAGTCTGACATAGACAGAGGGGCCTCCAAAGTATTGTGGGCCTTAGGCTTTGTGTTAGTTAGTGGGCTATGCTTCTGACTATCGATAGTGGTTGCAGGACAAGTTGTGAAGTCAGTCCAACTAGTTTTTGGGTAAAGAATGTGGAGTTGAAGGTTAACATTTCCAAGAGTTGGAGTCGGCTATTTTTCTCAGAGTTTGCAACTCTGCCAGTGCTGCGGATATGGAAGCCAGCAACCAGGGCAGTTCAAGAAGAAGTTTTCGGAGGAGGCCATCTCCTTTGTGTGTGTTTTTGTACAGGGGTCACAGTGACGGACTGTGCAATTGTAATTCTAGGGGCTTGTTTTAAGGGTTATTTTTCCATTTTTGTTAGGCTCTCTTTCAGGAGGCAGGGATAGTACTTTATGTTAGTGCGTGAGGAATTGTAGACAGAAAGATGGGGTTCAGAGACTACCCTCCAAACAATATATTTTTCGAAATTTTGTTCAAATTGTCGAGTCCAAAAAACAAGTTGTGGGTCACTTTTGAGGAATTTATGATAGTTGAAAGGAGTGTTATTCAAAGTACTTTCTCAGTAATTTTCGAAGCTCAAATTCAATTTGACGATTATCGATGATGTAAAGGTATTCGGGAACTCTCGTTGCAATTTTTTGAAATTGAAGTATCAAAAATGCAGTTTTAGATAATCGATGATATTGGGGTTCATTGACTGTATTCTGAGAATATTGGGATTTTGAATAAATTAATATTTAATAATAGGGCATTTTTTAAACGACATCAGGGAAATTGATTAGTTTTAGAAATGTGCCCCGAAAATTTTTTGGAAATTAAAGTTCCAAAAACGAGATTTCTGACTATTTTGTAGAAGTTCATAGGGCGTACCTTTGGAAATTTTTCAAAAATAAAATCCTACTACCCAATTGCAGGTCATGTTTAAAGCCAATTAGGAGACAGGGTGGTGCTCTGAGCTTCTGCTGCCTGCAAATTGTTTTAAATCAAAATTTTACAAATAATTTTAAGTCACTTTTAACATTGTCAGGAAAAGAAAGTGAGTTTGGTATTCTTCTCCAATAGATCTTAGACAATAAAGCTTTAAAAACTTTTTTAGGCAGCTTTTGTTCTGTAAAGAAGCAAAGGTTTCGGGAACACCTTCTATTTATTTTACTTATTTTCTACTTCCTTGGCAACCCACCCCCATCACCCCTATTCTTAAGTTTTTCTTTTCTTAAATTATTTGACTGTTTTGTATAGTGTGATATTTCAATATTCTGGGTAGGATTTTTATTTGTTAGTTTGAAACACAACTGTTTTCATTCCTAGTAAAAAAATTTTACAGTTTGGACTGAATTGTCCAAAAAAAAACAATGCCGCTGTTTAGAAAGAACATTCCCCATGAGTCGCCCAACTTGCTAAGTGTTCATGATTTTAAACTTTTCACTTCTCTGGCCCTTCAGAAGAATTTTAATGGTTAATATACTACGCCCCTTCTACCCAACTGAAAAGAATGGCTATAAAACTGTCAAAAGCTGAAAAACAAAGAGGATCTATTTCCAAAGAGTATGCTGGGGGAAAACGGTGGTCATGTTTGAATTACAGCGGTCATTTTGCATACAAATCAGAAAGGATGGTGTCAGATTTTTTCCCAGATGGCCTAAAAACACCCTAAATTAATAAAAACTTGATAAATATTTGAGCTTTGCTTGCACTGACGAGAAATTTTACACTATTCTTTTTTTTTTCAAATCTAAGCCCGATGATTGAAAATGCATTACTTGATAGAAATTTTATTTTCGAGGTAGACCTTCTAACACAGTTAGTAATATATATAATTGCCAAGGTCGGATTTAGACTTCAAGGGGCCCTAACCTAAGCTATTTCTGGAATGATGCCCCCTGAAAAAATTAAAGAAAGCTATCTTAAGTTTTGATTTTATTTATCATCCAACTGTACGTGTCTTTTTTTACTGACCCATGCTTTGCATTTTCCTCTTTTATAATACCCATTTTGTCCCCTTTTCTTTTGACTAGTCTTGAAAAGTCAATTAGATCAGGAGAGTGCTGCAGAGAGGTGTGCCAGTAAGTGGGCTATGAAGTGTCCTGAATTTTAAAGGGTTTGGGGGTTCTTCCCCAGAAAAAGTTTTGAAAAACATATATGAAAATCTGCAATTTGAGGCCTTTAAAGGCTTAATTGGTACAACAAAAATATCAGGAAAAAAAATGGGAAAACTTTTGTTTTTCACTCTTTTGCAAATTACGATCAATCAAAATAAAAATTACTTTTGATTCGGAAAATCGCTGAAACTAATCAACAAAGAGAAAGTGCAAGGAACAGAAAAGATTGCCGTTACTTGCTCACAACAGCTTTGGATATAAAGTAGAATCTCTAAAATAAGAACTAGTTTGGGCTGAACCTTGCTTGGATTGGAGGAAGTTCGTATTCACTGGATGGTCTATTTAAACTCCTGTTCTCATTTGTGATCTAAAAGTCTTTGTTTTGAGTTAGTAAAGCATTTCTGCCTCTTATAAAGCATGAATACTTAATATGTCATCTATGTTGGTTATAATAGCTGGAATATCGTTTCATATATGTACAGTATAAAAAAGAACAAAACAAGGGTACTTAATGCCAAAGTATATGTATTGGCATGATGTACTGTGTACACGTAACGCGCCAGCGTATCGTGTCTTTGTAAGCATGGGTGAGAGCTTGGTACATTGTGAAAAAACTGAGTGCAGCCACATAATAAAGTACTATGCTGTATTATTCATTGTATTCAAATGTTTGTTAAAGTAGTGTCATCCACAAAAAAATATCTTTTGATCATAGTATTTTTCCGTAATTCTGCTCATCTCTAATCTCCCAAACCTATGCATTTTTAACGGATCTTAATCAATATATGTTACAGAAACATGAGAACTATGATTTTGCATTATTGATGCATGATGTAGCAAAGGATTGCATTTGGCACATTTTGACATTGCCCCTCTACATTTGTTAGACATTTTAAAATTCAAGATTCATAACTACCTTATTTCAAATTTTCAAGAAGCACTAAAGATCTTTTTTTTTTGGATTTGGGGCCCCCAACAATGTGGGGCCCGAAGCTGCGGCTTGTACATAAATCCAGCTGTGATACAGGCCCGTCATTTCAAGTTTTTCCAGGGGAGGAGGGCAAAAGGTGTAAACACAATGTAATTTCAATGAAAACCAACAAAAACCGTACACACTTATGCGTAAATACATTGATTATCTAAGTTAGGAGGGGGGAATTATCCCCCCCCCCCACCTGCTCCCTCAATAACGGGGGCCTTCCCTGATAATGGCACTCCTTTGTTTCTTCTTTATCTCTTACCTTGTAGTTTTTCTTTTTAAGGGAACTGAAACGCTTCACAAAAGAATGCTTGATCAATCATATTTCATAAAATATTTACATTTTGCCCCATATTTATAACACTTAATTAGACAATTTCTAGCTTTACAAAATATATATTAGATAAATATTTAACCATTTTAGACTTGTTGTATTTGACATGTTCTAGAAATGTAACTTATTGGTTTTTCTTTCTTAGATATGCTGAAAAATATAAGCAAGTTGTTGCAAAAATGGCCAGGTCACAGATTTGGCGTTTATAGATTCTTGCCATTGTTTTTCATTTTAGGAGCTGCTTTAGAATTTACCATGATAAAGTGGGAGGTAAATGGTGTAAATTTCTGTAAGTATTTTTCATGTATTCATTCATACATTGCATCTTACTTATATATATTTATATATATATATATATATATATATATATATACAGTGGACTCAAGCCTTAGTTTGACCATGGAGAGACGGCACAGGACCTTGAGGCAGAAGCGCATGGCTTTATTTTATTGTAGGTAGCGTCAGAGAGATTATGCAGGCAGTAAAACTTTAATAACTAAGTACCGTAAAATGGGGTGTACAAGAACCGGGGTCAATCGGGACAAAACTTAACCACGTACAAAGAAATTCTTCATAAATAGACTATTGGGTATTTTTGCCATATTTTTTTTTTAGAAAAGTAAGATCATAGGAAGTAGGAAAAAATTACTTTTGTCAATCTGGCAACGCTACTGGCTTCTAAGGAGGGCTGCACGTGGAATGCTAGAAAACATCACGTTTTCATAGACTGCAAAACTTCATATGTAAGAACAAACCTTCTTATATTTTAAACCTAAGAGTGGTATGTTTCAATTATGCATGTATCTGAACAACAGAATACCACATTAGAATTTACATTTTTTAAAAATTGTGTCATAAAAATGAAGAATTCTGAAAAATGCCATAGGAAAAAAATTTGCGGGGTGAATCGGAACACTTTGTTCTGTTTTTCCAATTCAAACTTATTTGAAGGAAACTGTTTGAAAAATCAAGATTCTAACTCCAATTCTTCTAGTCAAGACAAGGACAAGGATTTATTACTGTTTATCCCTTCTTGTGAGCAACTAGATCTTAGAATGACAGAAAGTTGCAGTTTTAAAAAGATTTTTGCTCCAGGAGACTTCTTTTTACTTAAAATACATGGAGGAAAGTCATACAGACTTTATGTGTCAAAAGTCCAGCACACAGACAGTGATGAATAAGTGGGAAAATCTTACAGGACAATCCCCAAAACCCAGAGATTTCAAGAAACTAAAGAAAAGGCAGCATTCATCCCAGAAGATGTTATGAAAAAACTTAAGCCAAGCCACAACTGCTAGTTTTAAGGACAAGTACATATTTGTGGACGACATGAGTGACTTCAATTTATGTTAAATCAAAAGCATGTCTTAAAATTAATTTTAATTTTTCATAAGTTCAAAATTATTTTGAATTTTGACAAATCATAAACGTTTACTGGTATAGAAAATAAACTTTTATTTGACAGTAACTATCTGTTCTTATTCTTCCCCATCAATATTACTCATGTTTGTGAGACCTATTACAGGTTAAATTGAAAAAAATAAAAATTTTAACATATGGGCGATTCTCTGTAAACTCGTCATTTTTCGCACGAAATCTGTCCGGGCACGGTTTTTTGAAATGTTCGTATAATTATAATACTATTGCTCAGAAAATGAATCTATTACTTTGGTTTGAAAGAGGGCCAATTGAAGTTTGTGTTTTTCTGATAAATCATGATAGGGGGTAAGTCCCCCGCCTGGTATAACTAGGCAGGGGACTGTGCCAGGTGACTGTTTTTGCTCTTTGTTGCGTAATATCTGCAAAACTATTGGAACATAATTAGTTACGAGACTACCTATAAATTTAGGCCCAAATCGTGGACATAATAACTAATATGTTTTATAACTAAATTACTTGACATTAATAAAATCACTTCCCAGAGGATTCTTTTCGCAACGACCCTGATGCATACTTTCATCACAAATGTGGCTATCAAACTAAGCAAAGTAGCGTTTCAACACCGTTCTCGGCAAATTCACACTGATTACTTTAAACTTCATGCCAAAAAGAATTTGCTAAAGTTATAGATTTTTCGTATTACAGCTTTGAATTTGTTGCTGGGGATTGTTTGAAAAACTCCGGACAGAATTTACATGACAATTTTAAGTTTTAGAAATACCTAATTATACCTTATTTCATAAGTAAAATATAGCTTCATTATTCTATTTTTAGATATTAATTGCCAAATTTATGTAGTGTTCATAGGTTTTTTGAAATACTATCTTTAACAGTTAGACTATGGGATTGGGACAGCCAGGGGACTGTGTTTTCGGCGCTTAGATAATTTCTAGAAAAGAAAATTAAATTGTTATCACTCCAAATACAAATGGGCCACAAAGTATTAATGCTTTACTTGTATTAAGAGCGATAATTACTTTATTACACTTTATTATTACCAGTTTACAGAGAAACGCCCATATGTGTTCCGATTGACCCCCTATCATCGGGGTGCTTCCCCCTAAATTCCTATATATAGATAAATAATAACTGTTTAACATGTTTTGTCTTTGCTTGGAATATCAAAAGCAAAGCAAGACCGAAGTTTTTACACAAAAAATTGAATTGAAAAAAATCTTTTAACTACTTTTTTTACAATCTAAGCTGAAAAGTGTACCGATTCATCCCATTTTATGGTAAGTTTTTAAAAAAAATCGCGCTAATCCTACAGATTTTAAAGTGAAGTGGTCTGTTTCTGCCTCAAGGTTGTGTCCCTTCTTTCCATGGTCAAGCTTTACAATGCAATTAGACTTACACAAAATGACTATAACAAGAGTTTTCCACAAGTAACCAGTTTTAGAGCTAAATCGAATTCCTTGCTCAGAACATGAAAGTTTTACGGAGAGAATCGCGGGGCAGGGATTAAGTATCGATTTTGTAATTGTTTATAAAATTGACTATAAAATACTAGTTTCTTGCATGGAATTTCATCCTTTTAGAATCACTAAAAGTTGAATTTCATCACAGGAATTTCCCACACCAGTCTTTCTACCAAGCCTGCTTCAAGAAAGTAAAGCTCTTGGATAAGTCATCTAAGCGATCCCATGGACCTCTCTACAGCACTGTGTTCACTCATTTACTACTTTTTATTAACTTACATTTATTCTCCTTTGTTGACAATTTTGTATTTTTGGTAAGGCACGCCACTGCTTCCTTTCAATACCACTGCTTTCTTTCAATTTTAAACCAACCTGTATAGATATATATATATATATATATATATATATATATATATATATATATATATATATATATATATATATATATATATATATCAGGACCATAACCAGACTTAAGTTTCAGGGAGGGTTTTACCAAACATATTTCTCGTGAATACTATAAATTTAATAAAATTTGATTTCATGTTCTATATTCTGTTGATAACTGTTAGAATAGATGTTAAAAGGGTATTAACATGAAATATGTAAAAAAAATGACTCCTCTTTTCAATTAAGAAAAATAAATCTGGATAGAAAAGTTTACTCATATACACACATTCGAAGGAGCATTTTTGAAATTTCTATCTTACGACACTTATAAGATGTGTTGAAAATAGAGTTTGGTTAAACATTTGAAGAATTTTTTTATTCCTTTTTTTTAGTGTTATTAAAAATTCGAAGGAAAAGATGTATTGTTAAGAAATTATGTTAGCAATAACTACAATAAAAATAAATACTGCAGAAAAAAACACTTAATTTGTACAATTATTCAATAATGATCATTTTATATTAAGACAACTAAAATTGATAAAATAAAATAGCAATTTTAATTTTTCCAGGAGGAACTAAAAAGTATTTTTTGGAATAGTTTTGAAAAATTTCGGAGGGGGTTTGAGCCCCAAAAAACTCGCCCCTTAAATACGGCCTTGATATATATATACCGTAAAATCCCAAAACTACCCCCCCCCCTTTTATTCGTCTAAATGGGAAATTTATCCTAATTCCCGAATATACTTAATCTTAAATCTCGATTATAACCCCCCCCCCCTCCTGAAACGTATCTGTTTGGTTTTGAAAAGGGGGTTGCTTTTGGGGATTTTATAGTATATATATATATATATATATATATATATATATATATATTATATCTCAGAAAATACCGAACCTAACTTGTTATACAGATCCTAGGTCCCCTAAATTATATTTATTGAAACCAAGAGCATAAAAAAAATTTGAACATAAAAAGTTGGACATTAATTAGTATGAGCAATATTCACTGAGATATGAAACACAGCGTTTTTTTTTTCTTTGACTAACACATTAGACTCGCTGTCAATAGCACAGGTGTGGGGAAAATATAGCTGCTTAATGACAGCCTGTCATTCTACTTAGAGGGTAATATGTTCGGATCTCATTTTCTGCATGGACACGTAAAACTGTGAACTCTAATATCTCTTAGATTCTTAATCTTAAATCTTTCAAGTTTTTTGTGTTGGCATTATTTTTTGTTGGAGATTTTTTTCCTAAAAAAAGTTGGGGGACCTGGAGTTCATATGAAAAGTTAGATTTCATATTTTTTGACTATTTTTTTTTACGCTTCAAACTTTTAATATCTTAAGTCTGCACCTCATTTTGAGCATTTCTGTAATTCGAAATATGCATCTAGGACACAAACGGTTGCAAAAATAAAGGTCATGACAGTTAAAAGAGAACACTCTGTATTTATATATATATATACGGTTAACTAGCGATAACTCGTAGCCTTACAACTCGAATATTCCTTCATCTCGAAGGTTTTGTTGGATCACAAACTCTTCTGAAGGCTGTGAGAGCATTCTACAACTCTAACTACCATTACCTTGAAGGTTGCAGTTGGTCTCTAGTAACTGAGTAATCGAGAGTTATATATATACCTAGGACGTGCCGTCTGGGTAGGCAGTGCCTACCCACGAAGAAAACAGACCAATCTCACCACTTCATTCAATGACATTTAATGTGTTGATTGCAAAAAAAAATATTTTGGTTTTACACAGCAATAATAGAAAAAAAGAAAAAAAATGGAATTTTTCCATTGGGGTACACTTGAAAAGCAGCGATCGACTCTGCTTTTCGACCTCCGTGTCTATACAATGCTTAGCATGCAAAACACCCCCGTGCTGCACTTTTCCCCCTCTTCGCGTTAGCCAAAGCGACCTTGAAGGCAGAATAAAATCAGCCTATGTGGCATAGCCGACGAAGATCAGCTCGAAAGCCACTCTTTCTCTGCCGGTCTCTTCGATTCTCCGCTGCAATTTGGACGTTATGTGCAGGGTGGTGAGCGTTACAAAAATTCTCAATGGTTTTGGCACCTTGATTCGTTTTTTATATGATTGTTTGTTTTCTATGATATGTTTCCGTAATTTTCAAATGTTTCGTTTTTTCATTTATCATATTGTTTCCCATGTTTAAGTTGAAAATCAGGATAGTTGTTCTGTTTAACTTGTTGGAAAAAAAAAGACTTACGAAGTAAAGCGAAAAAATATTGAAAAATTCATATCATTATTATATGGAAGTCAATTTTAAAAATTAACTTTTAGAGTTGATAAGGATGCATTCAGCTGTTTAGAAAAAAAGTACCGAAACTTTTTGACATTATATGACGGGTTGCAGATTATGGGAACAAGTTTTTTTTGACAAATGTATGAAAAAGTTACTTGCTTTTATTTTTGAAAAGTGAACTGAACCAACTGTTTCCAGAAACTAATGTTGTTTCAGTTAATTTTGACTATACCAGCTACAATTTTTTTTAGAGTGAATATTTTCGGCCATAAAAAGAACTAAGAGCAACAAAAGAAACAGAATGACAAATTAACAGCCTTTCTTTCTTGTTTTGATATCCATAGAAAAAGAAAGTGAACATGAAACAAGACCCCACTTTCTATTTTTATGAAAGTCACAGATATTTTCACTACAATGAAAGAAAGAATGGATTTTCGATAGCATCAGATGAAAATATTTTTATATATGTTTATACTAGGGACTACGTAAATATCATTCATATTCATACTGTTTTATTACGGTTAACAGCATATGCTTTACTTCAACACATGTATTCCACAAATTATCTCATCTGCTACCCTGGGCGTTTGTTCACGGCACGTGCCTGATATATATATATATATATATATATATATATATATATATATATATATATATATATATATATATATATATATATATATATATATATATACAGGTAGTTATCAAAATAATGGAAACACTTGAGATTCATAAGAAAAATCTACCGTTCATCGCAAAATAGGCGATCAATTGTTCTTTAACTTTAGTGATACAAAATATAGACTTCACCGGACATTTCCACATTGAAATTTAAGCACCCATGCATTTGGAGGACGACAAAAAGGGGGGTCGGAAGAAAAACCGCTTTTTGACCATAACTCTTCGAAAATAGATCGGAATAAGCTATAAATTTCAGTAATTAATTAGCATACTATGTATAATTACTGTACAAATTTTTATGAACATACCACTCTTACTTCCGAAGATATGAAACATTTTATTAAAAACGACAATTTTATTTGGAGGGTTTTTGCTCATAACACGCAGAGTTTTCAATCAAACCTTATCAAAACTTCAGAAAAGATGACAAAATACAAGAGAAAGAAAATACTAAAACTAATAAATAAAGACATTAAAAATCCGATGAGATATGAACGCTAAAATGAAATAATTTTTCACGGCGCATGCGCGAACGACAAATTTATAACTACAAAAATATTGTACCCTGATTAATACTGCATCTTATAAAAAAAAGTTCCAGTTGAATATCGTAAAAATTGAAAAAGATATCAGCGATCTAGTGAGCTATATTTCATTCATTCGCAGACAATATATAAATAGTGAGGGATTATCCACAAAGATCTATTTTTAAATTAAATGTTATTGCGTCACGGTTCAAAACCAACATTTCAGGGGGTGTCCGGATACTTTTGGCCACCTACGTATAAGGTCTTTTTGGCCGAATAGGCGAAATGTGACTTCTATGCCGAATATAAATTTTCAAACTGTGTAATATTTAACGTTGAAAAAAATGCTCGATTGTCACTACACTATTTATGGACAACCCCTCACCAGTTATGTATTGTCTGCGAATGAGTGAATTACAGCTCACTAGATCGCTGATATCTTTTTCAGTTTTTACGATATTCAACTGGAACTTTTTTTATAAGATGCAGTATTAATCAGAGTACAATATTTTTGTAGTCATAAATTTCTGTCGTTCGCGCATGCGCGGGGAAAAATTATTTTCTTTTAACGTTCATATCTCATCGGATTTTTAATATTTTTATTTACCGTTTTAGTATGTTTTTTCTCTTGTATTTTGTTATCTTTTCTGAAGTTTTGATAAGGCTTGATCAAAAACTCTGCGTGTTATGAGCAAAAACCCTTCAAATAAAATTGCTGTTTTTTAAAAAACGTTTCACATCTTCGGAAGTATAAGTGGTACGTTCATAAAAATTTGTACAGTAATTATACATAGTATACTAATTAATTACTGATTTATAGCTTATTCCGAGCTATTTTCGAAGAGTTATGGTCAAAAAGCGGTTTTTCTTCCGACTCCTATTTTTGTCGTTCCCCAAATGCATGAGTGATTTAATTTCAATGTGGAAATGTCCGGTGAAGTCTATATTTTGTATGACTAAAGTTAAAGAACAATTGATCGCTTATTTTGCGATGAACGGTAGATTTTTCTTATGAATCTCAAGTGTTTCCATTATTTTGATAGCTACCTGTACATATTTTTATAATTTTTAATTCGAGGGACCACCTTCCCCTTCTTCTCAACTCACCTTTTCAAACTCAGTCGGCTATTGCTCATTATCACACAAAAACAAGGGCTTGTAGGTAACATTTGCTACAGTCTGACACTAAAATCTTCTTACACCTACTGCATGACTTGTTCTTCAAACATGTTTAACTGTCTGGATACTTTATATTATTCTCTATTCCTAGATAAAACTTACAAGAGGCGTAAAGCTGAAGAAATTGCAGCCAGTGAATTAGCTACAGAAATGAATGTATAAAATTTTGGTTGTCTTTAGTCAAAAGTATTTCCATTTTGTCATAAAGAGTTACATTTCTCTATTCTTTGGTTTTCTAGTTAAAAGAATGTAATGTAAATAAATATCCATGCATTTTAAGCTGTTTTTTTACTTGACACTTTTAATAGTTCAGCGTTGAATTATGAGAAAATTTCTGTGTGATATTTTATTTTCTACTTATACTACTAGTGGCGTGGCGAAAAATTTCTCGAGGGGAGTGTCCGCCATGCAAATAAAACCTAATGTTTGTAAAAATTAAAGTAATGGGGTTTTATTTTAATTTTAAATAGACACTAGACTAGTTGTTCCCCACCTGTCCCTGTGTCCCGACTCCAAATGGGATCACAAAGCATTTCTTATGAGGTCTGAAGGAGGAAGAAGAATTTCCTACTTTAAAAATGTAATATTACGAACTTTTAGAGGGTCAGGTGGGGGAAAATGGGTCGTGGGGTAAAATGGGTCAGGCTCTTTAGAAAATTCCTTAAAAATTGTGCAAATAATATTTTCTTCATGCTTTGCCATTTTTATGTATTATTGACACCAGGCAATATTTTATATGCAAAAAAAGGTGCAACTTCCACTTTTAAGTTACAGATACTATAGATTAAGTGTTTTTCTTAAAAGATGCTTGGCTGTGGTCATCAAAAAATCTTTTGATTTAAAGAAAATTAAATGGAAATACACATTAAGTTTTTAACCTACTGTGTAGAGCACCTTTTCAGGAATAACTTCCTAAAATGTTGAAGAAAAAGCAGCAAAAATGATATTTTCAGAGTATTAAATCGGGTAAAATATTTTTTGCTCACTAACTCATGTTTTGTTGTCATGTACTATTTTAAAACAAGCAATATATTGCTTTGTCATGCTTTTGATTCACAAATATATAAACTTATAGTGCAAAATAATTAAATTTAATCTAAAACCAAAACTAAAAGCACAGCTTTTGTTCGATTAACTTCCTTCAGAAAATGTTGTTAGGAAGTTAAGCATAGGTGGCTTATTTTCGCCCAAGAAAGAAGCCTCATCAACCAAATCATAGAAAAAAATTCTACAGAGCTGAATTCATGTAAAATGATTCATTGAGAACACATTTTCTAACTTATTTATCAGTATCAATATTTTGTTTTTTCCGAGATATTTCACTTCAAATGTCATGAGGAAGAGTCATTTGCATATCCTGAGCAGTTTATTCACTGGTTGAATTGATATTTTTTGCTGTCAAAGCTTGATTGTAAAAGTGCTCTTTTTTGACCCATTTTACCCCACCTGACCCTAACTATTACGTAAGAGGAAATAAGCATCATTTTTTAAAGTATGGCGATGTCATAAAACAGTGGTTCTCACTCTTTTTGGGCCCATCGCTCCCCTTCCCCTCCCTGAAGAAACCATTTAGTTGTTGCTAGTGAACATCGATATCATTTGAAGTACAACTGATTTATTTTAATTTGAAGTGAAATGAATATCCAATAAGCACTTTTATCTTAAACAATAAAAAAAGGAAATAAATAAAAGTAACTTTATTACGTTTTTTTTTTTTTCCCCCGCCTTTTCCAAAACAAACTGATAAGTGTTTGGAGGGAAATACTTGATTAAATCATTGATGCACTTTTTTAAAACGTAAGTAAATTTTTTAATGAAATTATTAATTTTAGGAGAATTAAAAGCAGCCACTCTTTAAAATAAAAAAAATAATAATAACGATTGAAAATTCATTAATTTGGGGATGAATCACGAAACAATTCCTTAAGGTTCAACCGAAGCTTGAAGAAAAAGCTTGTTTTTTTTTTTTTTTTTTCCTTTCTTGTGATTCCTTGTATGAATATTTTACAAACATTTTGTATTCGTTTTCAATTTTAATATTCGCTGAATTTTTATTATTATTATTATTTTGCTTTTTAAATACTTATCGCCCCTATCACCTCTTTACGTAACCATACTGCCCCTAGGTTGGGAACCACTGTCGTAAAGCTTCTGTTGACAAATTTTATTTCAACAACAATAAAGACAATGTCAAATTTGCTATGCTTTTGCCAAGCTCAATTAGACACCTCAAAGAAGTGTAGCCTTTTTGTGGTCGCCTGCTATCATGTTTTCCATGCAGCTGTAAAACTTTGAACAGATTTTTTTTGCTCCAACCCCACAACTTTTATCAATGTAAAAAGTATTTATTGCAGAAATATGGCAACATATAAACATATAACAAACAATAATAGCGAATGCAGTCTAAGGTTAACATATTGCACTTGCTATTATAAAACATAAAATAGTTCATCATTAACAATATCACAGATTACTAATAACATTTTTACAGAATTATGTTACAAGTATTTTACAACAGCATTATAAATACATATTTCTTTTACGCCCTGTTTTTTTTTCTGTTCCTGCCTTACTCGGTCTTCGTTAGCTATGCATACATACAATGTAAGCTTAAAAATGAATTATTTTCAACTTTTATATCAAACATCAACATTCAAAATTTGTTACTAAAATATTCTACGTAATTTCATTCACCTGTGTTTCTTTAGAAGGCAATAAATATGCATATATTTAAGTACTTAAAATATCTCATTGGAATAGCTCTATGGGAAAAGAAAAAACAAAAGCCTGAGTATTTTTAATCTAATCCAAAAAACAAAAAGGTAGAGAAGACCTTTGTACTTAGGTCCACATCTCACTTTATTTTTAATATATTACTTGGTACAATATTACAAAACTTTAGTTTCATACACAAAATTAAATTGAGTTAAACAAGGTTCATACTCAATTTTGAAAATTTAAAGTAAGGAGTTTTGCAGGAGTTCATTTCAATTTTTAAGGACTTTCCCAGTCGAAATACTTATTTTTTAGCAACATATCTCAAAACATTTTTTTGCAACTCTTGTGCTATTTATTTTTGCTGTCACAAAATATATTGAGTAACAAACTAAATTGAAAGTTAAATATGCAGTTATTGTTACTTGAATGTTACTAGACTCAGAATCAAAATCAAGTATGGAGGGGGGGGATTAAAAATTGAAAAATATTTTATTTTGAGGATAAAATTAAAAGAAAAGTAAAAAAAAAAAATAATGTTTAAAAAAAATGAAAATTAGTGTTTTTCAAAAAGCAAGACAATCCTTAACAATTTTGTAACTAGAATCAGCATAAAAAAGTAATTATTAAAATAAAAATTGTAATAAGCTGACTGAAAATAGTAGAAGTTAAAACAACTTCCAACTTTCTTAAGCTTTGACGATCGACACTATTAAAGTGCACAGAATTTTGTTTAAAACTTTTTAAATTAATGATTTAAAGGAAAAATATAAATAAATTTTAGTCGTTTGCCTCTTGACAGAGTATAGTAAACGTCACAAATGCGAAAAATCTTATTCCAATGGCGGATGCAAAAAGATCGCGATTTCCATAATGAACGAATTAAAAGGGTAAAAAAGCGACATATAAAAGGATTTATTCAAGTAAAATTAACATTTTAGAGCTCTTCGGAAAACATAATAGTGATAGCAATAAAGTAATTGAAGCAAAATTAAATTAAATCAGTGACTCAAATTTTAATTTTTTCTCTCACAAAGTACAGAATTTCCTTTGAAAATTTTTAATTTTCGATTTTAATAGAAATTAAAATACATTTTACTTATGTTCCCCTTAATAAAGCCAAGTACGCACCAAAAATCAGAAAAATTCTATTCCCAAACCGGATGCAAACAGATTGCATCATTTAAAATGAAGACGTCATAAGTATAAAAACGGTAATAAAACAATGTACTAAAGCAAGAAAATTTTTAAATGTCCTTTTAACAGATCTACTTGATCCATATTATTAATAATTAGCGACTTAATCGTCGAAAATTTGGAGTAAGGAAAAAAATTTCGGATGTAGGAAAATAAAAGCATAGCGAAAAAAATTTCCGGTATTAGAAAAAATACCAGAATTCCGGTATAATATTCGAACACAATCTTGGGATTAGTAGTAGAAGAAAATATTGAAGGGCTTGTATTCACAGAATTAAAAATAAGGAGTTTGTAAGGAGATTATAGCAAAATTCCGGAATTTTAAGGGCCCTTATTTTTTCTTTTTAAAAAGCAGTTTATAAGGAGTGTACGAACCCTGTTAAAATATGAAGGGGGAGTTGAGGCACGTTGTCCACTTTTCTAGTTTTCAGTTTTTATCTCATCAAAAATTCAACCATTTAATCCGATTTTTACAGAAATGTTAGTTACACATTTACTTTCCATATAAGATTTTTGTATAATTTTCAGATCATAATCTTTTTTATACATTTATTTTTAAACCTGTGTAAAACTGCTGATTTCCGATACAAAATGGCAATGTACAAGCGATAAATATTTTTTTTTTTTAATATTTTACATAAAAAACAAAATTTTAGGCTGAATAAAGATATTTTAATAGAGTATCATAAGGGATAGCTTGTCAATTCCTGAGCAAGCACAATGTTTCAGCACAGGAAGGAGTCATTTGCATGTACTGTTTCTTTATCATAATTTAATTAAGGAAAAATAATTAATTTCTTCATTTTATGAAATGTTTCGTAATGTGGTTTAGAATTAAAAATTTCAAAAAGAAATAAAGTCCTTGAATTTGTTTTTCTTTTGTAGTAATTTTCCAATCAAGCAGTTTCTTATCAAGTCTCTGCCAGTTTCTTTTCTTTCTTAGAAACTAATACTAGAAAAAATATTTAAAATCACAAATCATTATGAGCTTGTATTATATATTTGACTTTACATAATAGAGAGGAGGTCTGCAAAAGTTCAGAATTTACTTAAAACTTTTGTGGAGTATTAATTTAGGATAATTCTTATCAAAGAATTTTAATTAAAAAAATAAAATTTTGCTTCACTTATTAATTTTAGATGCGTGTAACTTGAAATGAGTATTTGTGTAAAGCATAAAAAATATACCGTAAAGTCAGGTTACTTGGACCCTAAGGGGTTACTTGAGACCATTACAGTAAAATGATAAAATCTAGGTTTGGTACTTATTAGTTGAAGACTTGCACGTAGTTCCTCGTTTCTCCTCTAGGTAGAAGCACTCTGCAGTCTCTAATGCTAGTACCAAACCCAGATTTTATCATTTTACTGTGGGCTCAAGTAACCTCCTTATGGGTCCAAGTAACCCGACTTTACGGTACAAATAATTAGCATTATATAATCATTGTGAGAGCAGGCAAAAAAGAAAAGAAAAATGGTTCGAAAATGTTTCTTAAAATTATTTGGATAGGTCCACGACCAATGTACCCGCAAAAAGTGAACTAAAGCTCTCCATACTCATGGATTTTTATTTTTTGTCTTCTTCTAGCAGTGGCAGAAACAGAGATTCAGCTTGCTGGAACAAAACTTTTTCAATATCACTGGAGGGTGCGATTTTAATACAGGATTTGAAGAACCACTAGGACCAACAACTGATCATAAAAAAATATGAAATACATATATGTACATAATATTCAAATAATTGAGAATGCTCCAACATGCCCCTATGTACAACAACTCCCAACTCCTTCTATATAAATAAATTGACATAATGAAAAACTTTGAATTATTCTATTAGATAAGAATACTGCTTTAGATTGTACACTACTCTTGGAACAAAGTAATAATCATCACTTTGCACCAACTTCATTTTTGGAGTCTTATGAAAGGCATTTTTTTCCATCACTAATTCTTTTACAGAATCATTTTTCAACTTGTTGGATAAAAAGGAGGCACCAGTGTGGTCAGTAAAATATTTTTGTAAACTGTTCTCTTTAGAGTCACAAAATTTGCAACACAGAATGCATTGCCAACCACTAGGTGCTACTAGGTTACCTATTGTTGATTCATTAATTTGCCATTGTTTTGATTTCAAAACTTTAGCTTGCTTTTTATTTTCAAAACAAAAGTTTTTGAAGTAGTTCTTAATTTCATAGCTACACATAGATGAAATGAATTGGAAACTACATCCAAATGGACTATATGGCACTAAAGTTGTTAATGTTTGATTAGATAAAATTTCATTTGAAAATTTAAATAGTAATGGTCGAAGTTTGAAAATGAAATTCGCTGGATACCCGTCATATAGCTTTAAAAACAATAACACATCTTCAGAAAGAACAGAAGAGGCATGATTAAACAAAAGTATATCATCAGGATGGAAATCTGTTAGTTTTTTCCATGCAGTTTCCCAAGTTTCATTAAACAAAAATTTATGTTTTTCTTTGACACTAAAAGCAGTAGTTTCATTGTGCAGAAATAACATTATTTTATGCTGGAATTGTGCCAAATAGCCTTGTTTAAACATTACTGATAATGATGCATTAGCTTTCTTTTCTTGAATAATCAAGAACAAATCAACATAGGAAAATGTGCTACTAATTGATATATCTAATAGATTATATTCATCATCAACTATAATAGAATGTAGAATTCTTCTAGGTTTTTCTCTTCTTCTGATTTCTATACCAGTATTTTTACCTTCCTGCATGAATTGGGATTTCCATACTGCTTCTGGAATACCACAATCTAAACCAAACCAATGTTTATTACAAATGCATTTTTTTTCTTTCTTCGATTCTAGAACATCTGTTGCACGTTGAAGGCACCAAGTATGTACATTTACTTCGGCATAAAAAGGAGCCATGTCTTTAGCATTAAGTATAGGTATGTGAAAAAGAGTTCCATCTTGTATAGATGCAATGGGTCTTTTAATTCCACTATATTTGGGCTTGACGGCTGATTCTGGAATGCTCATTTTGGTAAAAATGTACAAAATTATGACAACATTTATCACAATAAAACCAAATAAATATTTTTTTCCTTGTCTTGGGAAACATGGAATGCATTTCAAGTTACTTTCTTCAGATTCCTTAAAAAGAAACAAATTATTTAATAAATAATTACCTTAATTAACGTTAACTACATTATTATTTAATAATACAGTGAAGCACCGTTTATACGTTTTTTAAAGGGACCGCGAGAAAAAAACGTATAAATGAAAATTACAAAAAAATAAATAAAAAACGAATATTTGTAGTTGAAAGTAACTTAAGGGTTATAAGAAAAATAAAATAATGAAATACAATGAAATGAAGAATGTAATACTAACCTTTTAATTCTAGAATTAATTTACATCTACTACTCCTCATATTCATTCGGACTGACGTTCAAAGTATTTCGTTATTTTAGACTGTAGGGCTCTTTTGGAATGCACAGAAAAAAGTTCTTTGTTTATAGTTTGCCGTGTCTTTGTTTAAATTTGTGCAGCCATCCCGAAGAAAAAGATGCATCGTATTCCATATTTAGCTTTTTTGAAATTTCTTTTGCCTTCTCCATAAGCAAAGGACCACTGATGGATATTTTTGCACTGCGACACTGATTGAACCACTGTAGAAGCACTCTCTCTACATCAGCGAATTTTCCACTTTGGACTCCAAGTTTTTTCGAAGCATTCGCTCCACTTTGATGGTGACTTTCCTCTATGATTTTGCGCTTGTAAATTAGCGTGTTTAGAGTTGACACAGGCAAGCCTAAATGTTTAGCAAGATCCACTCCTTTTAAAGTGGATTTTTGTCCACTTCCTTCAAAATGCGCATTTTGTCTTTTAACAACAGAGATTTTCTGCAACGCGAAGCCATCGTGACTGCAAAGAAAATGATAACAAAATCCAGAAAGAAAAGAGGTTTGCCCTCCTGCAAACCGGATATTGCACGTGAACAACCTTATCTGTTAAGGGAATACGGAATTGCTGCGGAATGGAGGGAAGGGGGTGGTTACCTTCGTCTCGTCTTTTGTTCAACTCGACAGGTATAGGTCAAGGTCAGATGCGATTTCTAGGAACTGGGCAATCAGCATCAGCTTAGAATCTGGGATTGAAATGTGCATTCTCGCTCTTCTTGACTCAGATTTAAAAAAACGTATAAATGAAACTGTGATTTCAGGAAAGCGTATAAATTTTTTTTTTAACATTAATATGTATTGGACTCTGCCGGGACCGAGAGTAAAAACGTATAAATGATAAAAACGTATAAAAGAGAAACGTATAAACAGTGCTTCACTGTAATAATTTAATAATTAAACAAACTATTTAGTAAATATAATGATGTAATCAGTAAGTGCTAAGTATTTGTACATTTTATTGAAAAAAAAAATGATTTTTTTAATAGTGCTCCAATACTTTGGATAGGTTTTTTTTTTTTTTTTTTTGAGAAAAAAAAAGTTTCTTTTCTTCAATGTCTGGAAACAATTGCATCTGTTTTTATAGAATTGGAACAATTCACAGCTCTACAACCGACAGTTATTCAATGAAAAAGCTTACAAAATGAGAGAAAACCAATTCATAGTCGTTGCTACAAATGAAAGCATGAAAATAGCAGATAAATATGCTCTAACTAAACAAGCAAGAAATGTAAAGACCTGCAACTAACAAGAAATTAACCGCATTTAACAAATACTAATGTTAAATAACTAACATAAGTCAAATGTTCTCAACAGAAATGAAAGTGTAATAATTCATTGGATATGATAATTCATTTGACAGTATCAATCGAAAGAGTAGATTTCAGAAGAACATTTTCTTATTAAGAAATATGGAGAACAAAACGATTCTAAAGGTCAATAAGTCAATGATGGAAGAAAATCACTACACAAAGAGATTGGTGGTGCCTTTAATTCAATTTTATTTCAAAAAAACTCAAAAAAGAGTTTTATATCACAAATTTTAAGTAATGACGCATAAAAACTAGATTCTTTTAAGAAATAGATTTTACAGTTCTTTCAAAGTATACAACAAAAGATAAAAAATTCGATTCTCTATCAGGAGAGGGATGCAGTCTTGGAAAAAAAGGGGGACGATAATTACAAATATGAGCATAAGTTACTGATATCAAAAAGTAATCATTTGTTTATGAATTTGAAAAAGTGGGAAAACATTTGTTGAGATAAAAAAGTGCAGAGATGCCATCCCTTGCACATTCGACACTACCGTATATTCGGATAGATAAGCCGCACCACTGTATACGCCGCACTTCCACTTCGCAAAATTCGGGAGAAAAAAAATGTGTTTCATCAGATACGCCACATGGGCGTATAAGCTGCATAAAACGTAGTTAAAAAAAATTCTACAAGAACCTATGCTGCAGTATTCTGGTATTGACATCGTTAAAAAACAACGACAAAGAATTAGTAACATTGATTTGAAAATAGCTTAAAACGTTGCAACATTTTCGCGATAACTGCAACTTATAGTAACCTTGTCCTACTCTGGTAGTCTCTACAGCAACCTTACTTCCCATTCCCCCAGCAACAGGCAGCAGCAGGCGATTTTGTTTTTCATTTGGAGTTATTGTTGATGTTTTTTTTTTTAATTTATTCCCTTCCTTATCACTGGTGATTTTGGATTTTGATTTTTTGTTTGTTTTTCATTTGGATTCCTTTTTTGATATGTTGGTTATTGTTGATGGTTGTTTTTCTTAATTTATTCCCCTTCGTTATCAGATCTAGGAAAATAAAATAACATCTGAATAAGCAGAAATGCTGTTACCCTTTTTAAAATAGAACTGTTCAAGGGCATTGCAGTAGTGGCTTTCCGCTTTCGATGTAGGACTCTAATTTGCTTTGTTTTAGGAAAAAATAAACATAGCATGTACTTTAAAAAAACAAAAAAAAAAAAAGAAAGAAAGAAAAAATTACATCCTATAAGACGCAGGAGTTAAAATTCAACTTTTAAACACGTATAAGCCGCGGCTTATCTACCCGAAAATACGGTACTACCAAATCTGACCGATTCTCATACTGGTCAAACTTCTTCCTCTGTTGATTTCATCAAGCCACCGGATGAAATCGCATCCAATTCACCAATCTGATATCAAATTTATCATGTGACCCAGTAAAAAATCATACTGAATTTAACCTGACATGCTAAAGAATCGGAAGAAATGTCTTTTTACTCTTTATTTGTGTACCATATTATGTATTATTTTAGATAAATTCATGCGGTTACAGTTAGTTCCTGAGAAATTTGTTCATTTATTTCTGTAAAGGCCTTATCACACGATCCAACTTTTCCCCCGATTCCCTCCTAGTTCCGGGCGAGACCAATTTGCCTCAACTACTTTGGCCAACACTGACGTCATCAGTTCTATTGTCCGACGCTCGTCCAATTTAGTCCAAGATTTTGCGTGCGGAGCGATAAAATTGAGCCGAATTGCTTTTCCGACCAATAGGAAAGCTCTGCAGAACTTCGTCACAGCTCGGCGCCATCAGGAGTGGCCAGCTTAACGGGATAATTTTTTTTTCCTAGTAAACGATATTGCACGGCAACCCTGCACAGCAACGATGATGACGTAGTAGGAAAACAAGCTTGGAGTTGGTCGAAATTGAGGATTGCTCCAAGCTGGAGTAGCTTCGAATTGGATCGTGTGATAAGGGCTTAACGATAATTTTGATCAAGAGTTTATTTGAATTCAAAATGGCAATTATTTATAAAGTTAATAAAATAATATTTTGAAAGTACTATTTGAAACATTTTAAAAAGATACCCCTTTTTTAAACCCATTATTCAAGAAGGGGCTTTTAGTTGGTATTCCTTTTCACTTAATCTTCTGAAAGACTCCAAATGCCAGCACAATATTAGGTATTTTATTTATATTACTTTCACCTATTTGGTGTTTAAAAGTAAAAAATTATGATGAAAGCTTGAAAATTAAATGGCATTTTGTACGTTTTATTTGAAAAAAAAAATAACTTTCATCCTACAAAACAATAAATTACTTCTTTATAATTAAAAATTTTCAAACTTCATTCAGTACCAGTGGCGGGGACTCGGGAGGGGAGGCAACTGCCTCTGCACTTTTTTTATCATCAATGATTGCCTAAATATTTTTAAAACTTTAATTTCAATTTCTTTCGGGGGGGGGGGGGATCCTCTGAACAGCAATGTCACCAAAGATAGCGTAAAAAAGCTTTAGCACTTTGATTTTAAAAAAATCGCGGAATTTTTTCTAGAAGGAGAACCCTTACAGTGCAACTCTGGTAAGTGGACCACTGATATAGACAATGTTTCCCCCTTTTTGGGTAAAAGCAAAGGGTAATTGGAACTGCATTGAGCTGGGTGACTTTTATAGCGGCTTTGCAAAAATATTCCAAATCAAATCTGCAGTAATTACCCTTTCCTGCTCAGGACCGAATTTAGTTCCATGGCAGGTTTGAAATTAGACCCTAAAAAATTGGACCTGCAATCAAAGGCTAAAAAAAAACAGCCCTTTCAGTCAAGTTAAATCACAGCAGTTAATCAGACAAAATGTAGAATCTCAAATCCTTGATAACAATCTCAATATACTTGCATGGATCTTTCCAATGTCAGTTTCCATGAAAGCTTCATTCTACCTTTTATAAGAAAGACTGTACCAGACTTCCTTAAGCAATTGGCCTTAGAAATAATAAATAAAATCTCTCCAAATAACATCAAAATATATACTGATGGCAGTAAACGGGATCGACAGACAGGCAGTGGAGTGTTTATTGAAATACCTCACGAGAACATCTATGAATGAAATGAAAGAATGGGGGGGGGGGGGGGGCTTAACAAAGCCAAGCACTGCGACCAGAAGTCTATTGTACTAAACGAAAACATCTATATTCAACTACGCAACCTCAACTTTTGTTCAGTCTTTCGAAGCAAGTCAATTACAATCGATAGAGGACTAGAGAATATCATGAATGAAAGGAACTATCGAAATATTTAGATTCTAACTGATAGCCATAGCTCTGTCCAACACCTAAAAAATTGGGCTCTCATTGCACATCAAAAGGCCCAAAATAAACAAAAGTGGCTGCAACCCCCTATTCACAACTGGTATAAAGCAAAAAGACTCAGGACTAGAGAATAAAAAGGGCTGTTTCATGCGGGAGAAAAAGTGAGGACCCAACCGATTGGTTCGTGACATTATCAAGCTGACGTTTCTTTTTCCACGTTCAATGTTTTTACTCGTGGTCTCAGTGAAAAGAAAATTATTTTTGTTCTTTCTTTTTCGGAATGTTATGAAAATGCGATTTTTTAAAATTACATTGCATCACAAAATTTACAAATTTAATCTACTCATTTTTATAACTTAGAAATCACAGTATGTGTTACAGATTGATGAAAGAAAACGCATACCTTCTTGATTACTTGAAGTTGTTAATAAAACTAAAGTAATGACTGCTTTTTGGTGAATAGTTTATTTTTTAAAAAAAATGGTATTTACTTTGCTTCGCTTAAAAATATATATTAAATATTTCACTGTTGAAAATACCGCTAAATAAAAAAACTCACTTCACATTAAAAAGATTACGACAATCTATTTTTAATTTTTTTTTAATTTTATAAAAATTTGGCTTTAATTATTTCTGTCTGTTTTTCTTTTCAAATTAAACTAATATTGATAAAACGTTTTAAAAACGGTGCAAGTATATTTTTAAACGAACTTCCTTCACACTTTACTCAGGCTTAGCACTGGCAGTTTTAGAGGTTGGCGTGTTTCAAAATTGTGCAGATTAACTCAATGATTTAATTTTTAATTATTGATTATTTTAATTAATATGTTAAAAGAGATAATGAGTTGATATTGATTACACAAGCCAACTTTGATTTTTTATAGATGTAATACTAAAAACTGTAATTAATGGATATTTTATGGACTAGTAAAAATAGGAATTCTTAAAAAAAAATAGAAAATGTAACTTTATTTATGGAATGGGTTGCATTTGATATTATCCTCTTATTCTGCTTCTCTTCAGAGATTTTTAAAATTTCATTTAAAAAGCTTAAACATATTTTGTTCAGACTGATATTTTCTGATCTCTCAACTGCTCTTTTTCAAATATTTCTTTTTCGTTTGCGCCTTTTTCTTTCCATATTAGTTTTTTGACATTTACTTGTAGTTAACAAAAAACTTGGAGCTACATTCAGCTTCAAAAAAAATTTTCTCTGGCAATCCCAGGAGTTTATTCTTTAGATCTAGTTCATAATCATCTTCTTTACAATGAATACTGCACATCCTTGCGCTGTGAACATTAACTTTATTATTCCTCTCACATTTCTGTAACCAATCTCTAAAAATACTGGGATCTTTAGGAAAATCATGGAAAAATATTGATTCACCTTTAGTTTTCCTGTAATAATTTGTACAGGTTGCAACAGCAAAGCTTGACATTCTAAAAACAATAATATTAAAAGAATGCAGGAGCGAGTAATAGCAATGTAGTAACTCTACGAAGAAAGCAACATTCTCTGAAGTCGGGTTGACTCATTATCAGCACCGTGACGTCAAAAACCAGTTTTTTCAGTGCGAGAAGAGACTGAGCAGCATGTGGTTCTGTCAAAGCCATTGAGTAGCCCTTGTCCCTTTCTATGGGATCTATCTCTCCCTGGCGACAGACAGACCAACACTTGCTTATCACGACTCGGCAGTGAACACCTGAAAAGTCTTAAGTTTCTGCTAAACAAAAGATCTTCTCCCTTTGCTTCAAATGCCAGCAAAATCAGGCATCACCTGAACACATCTTGAACTGTTTAGGGCTGGACTGGAACGATATACATTCCTCTCCCCTTCTAGTTTGGACTGTATTAATGTCAACGGATTTATTGATCTGGTCGACTCCGTCATACCAGATGGGAATTAGTAAGCAATAGAATATAGTCGTTTTTTTTAAACTTGATTAGCCAGGACTGTTTCAAAGTAAAAGAAATTTTAACACCAATGAATACCCAATTACCGATGATTAAATTATAATTTAAGAAATACATTTATTTGATGTTTGTATAATTTCTTTCTTTCAAATGAATAAAAATATTTTCATTTTTAATATGTAGCACAGTCATATTTCTCTCGCACTGCCTATGTGTGGTGACACCCACGGGTTCCACAATAAACTACATAATATTTGTTGCATTTTTGTTATTTCCTACAAGTAAATTAACTTGCATTGCAGCTATGAAAAAATATAACTTATTTTTGAAACTGTTTCCTGATGTATACTTAATTTATCTTTTCAAAATTCAAGCAAAATGTTCGGTGTGCAGGGCACCCCGTAAATCTGCCTATGAACCTTCTCCCTGTTTCCTAACTGTTCAAAAAGCAGGTTTTGGGGGGCGAGAGGCATGCGTTTCTTCCAAAAGGACGAAAAAATTTTAACAACAGCAGTAACTACTCAAATTTGTTTCCTCACAAGTAAAAATTTTAAAACTACTTCTTTAAACATGCACACTCAGACACATACATAGCATATTTGAAAATAAGTACTTGAATTTGCAAAAGGAGTGTTATTGTGTGCAGTTCACGGACAATGTAAAAGAATACGCTCAGGATATTAGGATTTAAGGGTACACAACATCATGATTCGATTCTCATTCATTAATTTTTCTTTGACATAAAAAAAAGTTAATGTTCTATTTTGAAAACGTCTTGTTTGAACAACTGCGACAATGTTTCTAAGAAATACCGTGCATTAATAGTAATTGAATGGTTTAGCATGTTGAGTAAGATATTTTGTACCACATTTGAAGTAAATTGGTACATAATATTTCTGTAAAAGTAGATTAATAGGCTTTAAGAGCTGATCAAAATCGTTTTAAAGATACCTCCTTGGAAATTTTTAATATTTTTTTCATAAAATTTTTTGCGGGCCAGGGCACTTTTTCTTTTTCTGTGTCACTCTCAAAAACTATTTCTGTATCCGTCGCGACTGCGTTTTTAAAACTGCAATTTCAAAATATTAACTGAAGAGATACTGTAATACTTTCTCCACTAAGTCACCCAAATATCACCTATAATAAAGCGCTCAATGGCCCGAATTTTTTTGCCCCTCAATTTTTAGCCCCAGTTGCCGCCACTACAACCCAAGTTCTTTAAAAAATACTCATCACATATACTGCGAACATAAAGAAAATTTAACGAAATAGACCTTTTTTTTTTTTTTTTAATTTTTATATTTTCTTTTTTTTATTACAAAATACACAAAGGTTTGATTTTCTTACTGGAACTAACAACACATAAAAAGCACTTAGCTGTACACTAAATCAACATTAAAAATTATCAAGCTTACCATAGAAAATATGATCGACAGTTAAAAATGAAATCTCGTTGAAAGTTGGACTAATGAATAAGAAACATCGTTCTAAAAACGTGAAATATAGTTGACTGTTTACGACTGAACATTACTCTGATAATAGTTCACGGCACTTCACGGATGGGATAGTTTACATGACGAACGACTAGTTCTGCAACAGTCTTATGCCTATAATCAGAGATGTGGGTGGAGACTCCTTGGTGGAGACGACGGCAAAGAGGTGGAGTCTTCGGAATAATGGGTGGAGCTCTCTGCTTCTGCTGCTCTGTGCTACATATCCACTGATCTCAATAGTAACTGCTGGATAGCTTACTACACCCGGCCGGGGAAGCCTTTCGACGCCTTTCGTAAGGACGATTTGACGTGTGGTTCCAGCCCCCAGCTTGGCTTCTTTATCGCAGTTTGGCACGAATTTGGCGTAAATGCTATTTCGCGGGAGCTAAAATTTATTGCGTTTTAGTTTAACAAT
>JAXGGA010013497.1:0-35037 GCA_038373865.1 Uloborus plumipes
GAGCTAGATAAAACGTCACAGCCTACTTGGCGAATAAGAGGAGATAGCTGAGTGCTTGTGAGCTCTTATTGGCTCCACCCGTAGTGACGTCATGTCAAGTTAAGTTGATGATAATGTAATTCACTTCCAGTAGCGATTGCATTCGAAGCGATCGCAGTGCTGTTTCACTTGAATCCCTGCCTTAGCTTTTAATTAAACTAGTACACAAATAAATACCAGAGAATAACAAGGATTATTTTTTAGTGTCAATCGTTTAAAATTTTAGACGCGTTGATACTTTCTTTCTTTTTTTTCTTACATAGTTTATTTTATGAAGCATTTACTTAAGAAAATTTAGGTGAAGTTTTGCAATGGAAACATTACCTTATTTCATATGTACATTCACACTAAAAAGAATAAAATAAAAATATTTTTGAAAAAAAAATTGAACCGACTTCGGAACTTCACTCAGCAAATGCTCTAAAAAGTAAAAAATAATTTTATTCTTTGAACACCATCGATACTACATTTAAACATAAGTTTTGAAGTCGGCGCAAAAACTATAGGTAAAATGATGTTTACTATATTTTGCCAACATTTTCAGAGAAATCATTGAAAATTGAGAGCTGAATATTTGTACCATTACATAAATATGTATTTTTCAATGAATGCGAATGCGAATAAAGAACCTGGATTCATTTAAATTTATACTTATAGTTTCGAATGATTCTATTTAGCTTTTTTGCGCCGACTTCAAAACTTATGTTTAAATGTAGTATCGATGGTGTTCAAAGAATAAAATTATTTTTTACTTTTTAGAGCATTTGCTGAGTGAAGTTCCGAAGTCGGTTCAATTTTTTTTTTCAAAAATATTTTTACTAAACAACGATCTGATACTTATTATTCAAGACACTTCTTACAGCTGTTTTCCAATATTTAATATAGGTTATGGATACCTGGTGAGTGTTTCTAGAAGGGGCACGTACTTACTAAAGCAAGTTCTTCCATACATTTTCCATGAATATTTTATGAAACAAGTCCTGTCAAACGCAAGACTAAAGTTTTTGATTCTGTTGAGCTTCTTGTTTTTGTTATGCGTTATAGAAAAATATATATAGATGAAGTGTAGTCCATGAATACTTGAAGTTATTCAAAATTAAATAAATACAAAACATGTTTTTAAATTCTAAAGGCTTTTTCTAGAGGCACGGTTCGTATTTATGAAATGAAATAAATACTGTCGGCCCGCTCAATCGGGTAACGGATAATCAAATACCCCGTACGGAATAAAGCATCTGGAACCGAATATTTCCCCACAGACGCAATGTTAAAAAATCCCCGATTAATCGAATACTATTTCTTGAAACCGACAGTAATCGTTTAAGCAGGGCCAAAAGTATATGATTTCTTGATCACAACTTTAAAACTTTAGTTGATCTTAATATCCTTATATTTGTGCTAGTTTCAAAGCATCCAATAAAATTGAAATTAAAAATTTGAGAGAAGAACTGTAGGCAACGTAGTTAAAGATATTCGTGCTAAGCTAAATAGCGCCTATTTTTAATCTGAAATTCCTAATTTGACTTTATTGGCTGCTTTAGAAGTAACCTAAATAAAAAGATATTAAGTTCAATTGAAAATTTTGAAGCGAATTACCAGTTTACATAGAATCGCCCATGATTGTGTAACAAAACATCACTTTTGGATGTTTTACAAATAGATGTTGAGCTGAAGGGGACCGGGACGTTCTCGACAACAAAAACAGTCGAATTTTCAGTTCCAAATTATGAGGTATTTATTCAAATAAATATCAATTGGGAGTTAAAAAGTAGTGTGTATAGAAAGAATGTGATCTTGTCAGCATAAAACAGTGCATAATTTTCTTTTTCTTTAGTAATTTGTTTTTGAATAATAAATCGAAAATGTATTGTTGCACGAAATTTTGAAAATGTATGACCCCGAATAGGTTCGCTTAGCACATACAATTATGAACTAAATCACTTTAAACTTCAGTATTATACAGGTAAAAGTTCACAAATTACAGTGAACCTAATTTTATTTCCATACACTTTAAATAAAAAATCACAAAAAATTTTGAATATAATATAACTTAAAAACCGAAAAAAGGTACGATATTTTTCACTGAAATTAGCCTCATAAAAATACAATAGTACCCAAAAATAAGTAAAAATATGTTTAAAACATGCAAAATGTCTTTATGTATCATAATATAAAGTTTCATAATCATACATTGTTTTTTTTTTTTTTTTTAAGCGTACCTAAAGTTGCAAAAAACGTATTTTCTGAAAAACGATAAAACGTGTAAACTTACTTGTGACATGATATATTCTTGGTTTTTAAAATCTACCTGCTCCATATTCATCTTGCTTTGACATTTCCTTGAGATCAGCCAATTTTTTTATTTGTCTTTTAATTGTTCTCGCCTCTTTACTGGCTTTTTTATGCTTTATTTCTGCATCTCTAATTCGAAGAACGTCAATTGTCTTTAACGCAATGCATGTATTTCTTCCCGGTGCAATACCTAGTTGGTTTAAAACTTCCACACGACTGTACACACCATCGTTGAAGCATATTAAGGCATCCATAACTCCAATTTGAAACGTCTTTAGTCCGACAAATACATTTTTGGGTATTCTTTCCCAAACACAGTTATTAAAACTCTCGTTGGGATTTTGAGTGCGTCCATGCAAACACTTCGATAGCAGATTCTTGGAGGATAAGTCCCTGAATACATTTTTAATTTTAATCAACACAGCTTCAGGCAGTGAGTTCTTGTGGACATAATTTGCTTTCGTCAGCAAAGATTTATTGTATCCGCACCAAGTGTCAGAATCTGTCGGACACAAGCCATGTTGCGGGTTTTCATCAGTTGAAAGTTTATGAAAGTATATTGCCCAAATTGCTCGGGACATTTCGCCAACAGATTTTGATGCGTTCCTTCTTATCGCTAAACCATAGTATGTCTGAATCTGCTGAATTTGAGCATCTGTAAGCCGACCACGTCCATGAATTGCTTTCCCGTCCGAAAGCTTCGTCTTCTTCAAGTTTTTCCGTATAGTTCTCAATCTTGAACCCATTCTTTTCTGCACATGGCCAACACACTCTAATTTTTCAATAGTTACATCTTCTCCATACGCTTTATCTTCACATACCCTCTGAAAACCTTTCGAGTCGCCATCTCCAAGATATTTCAGATATCGTACATTTCTTGTAGCGATGGATCGCTGAAATATGCGACAGGCTCCTTCGCTTTCCATCCCTCCACTGTAGCCTTCATAATTTTTTCCGCAATCTGCGCAGTCATTTCCTTTATTTTTACATATGAAGCAATACTTTGATAAACATTCATAATCGACTACTTTCCCAATTTCTAGGTCTATTGCTGCAACAACTCCATTCATCGATGTATGTCCCCTTTTTTGCCAAGAGCCGTCTAATGAAATTGCCAAGTCCCGGTCATCATCAATATTTGCGTCATCATTATCTGCATCATCATTATTTGCGACAGCAACTTCTACAGCATTTATCATTGATTTTTCACTCACTGATGAAAGTGCTTGTGACAGCGTAGCACTGAACCGTTCGAACTTTGAAGGTGGTGGCGGCAAGTTCATCATGGCACAAAATGTACGTGCTGCACTTCTGCCTTTCCCAATGCATCTCATGGCGTATATTAATCGTAGATTAAGGTCGTATCCTGCTTGGGATATAGATGAAGTCATTTCACTTCCAGAAGTCCCACAATTTGTGCATATGCATGATACAGATGTTGCTAGGCCCTTTCGACTGCCTGTGTCTTCGATGACATCAAAAGAATTCTCACTGTTGCAATGTTTGCATTTAGCAACAGAATTAAAAAGAGTTTTCAATGATTTTAAATTGATGATAATATTTACATCATTGCTGTCAATTTCATGGTCATATTCCGTTTCACACACCGTTTCACTGGATTCCAGTTTTAGTTTCGATGAACTAACATTCAGCAGCTCATCATTGCTACTTCGGGCAGTCTGCTTCTTTTGCGAATGCTGGTTGGCGTGCATTTTACGTTTTCCAAACTTCTTATGCCTAGGCATTTTAGAAATTTAAGTTAAAAAACTCCAAAAAGAATAAAAATAGCGGAAGCACAAAATATTTCAGAGATTTACTGAAAACAAATCTGTCAGAAAGCTAATTCCGAAAGCAGAATGACAACAAACTTTTTTGAAATTAACCACGCTCGGAATTGTCAATTCAGTTCACACAGCTTGTAAAATACATCGCTCAAAATATTCGAAAGGTGAGATGTTTAACTCCTGAGAAGAAAGTGAAAAATATGCGAATAAATATAGAAAAACAGGGATCTGTCAACATTCAATCCAGAGTCTGTCCCTTTAAAAGGGGCGTGGCATATTTGTTTACATTTTTAATCGTTGATTTATCAGCTTTCAGTAATTGATATCCACATAATTTATACATTTTTGGAATCAGGGAAGTGTGTAATATTTTATGTAGCTAAAATTGAAAAATCGATTTTTTGAAAGTATAAAACGTCCTGGTTCCCTGAAATGCTTGAAGTCATGGATTTAGTTTTTTATTTTGTTTGCGCGTTTGAGAGGTCTAGAAAGTGAGTGCAAGTGTCAGTGAAGGTATACTTATTTAGCCACAAATTTATAAAATTTATTTAAAACAATACTAAATTTAGATCTAAATCAAATTGGTATGGAATTAGTATAGTTTAAGTAAAATGGAATGAAAGAAAAGTTATAAATAAAAGACATTCATATTATGACTTAAAACGATTAACTGCAATTCCATAATTTTCTGAGTTCTCATCACGAATAATTAATTACATGCAAAGAAAAAGGAAGAAAAAAAAAAAAAAAAACCTTTCTCTTTTCAGCATATCATTAAAATGTAAACGTTCGGTGCCAATAAAACAATAAAGGGGGAGGGGGTAGTTTTGTTGCAATTGTTGTAACTGAAACCACTCGGATACCCGAGGGGAATAGGTACGGTTTTTACGAGCACCATTAAGGTGGAAGTCCGATTTAGCTCAACACACAATACCCTTTTATAGGGAAGGCAGCCAATCACAGCACACTTTTTCACACAGAAAGGACAGTAGAGAGCGAACGAATATCCGTGCCCGAGCCGGGATTCGAACCCGGGGCTTCCTCCATTCCTGTCAGACTCCTCTAGCCACTGGATAAGGTGGGCGACACGTTTTAGTTGAAGTTTTGATTTGTAGGGTTTTTTGATTAATAGGATTAATTTAGTTTTCATTAGTAAGGTATTTCTATAGTGGATAAAAAAAACTGCACTGATTTAGGAATAATGTTATCACGAGTAAAATTAAGAATAATGTTCAGCTCAATGATTCAATAGTCTAGGTAATTTAATGGTGAGAAACATTTCGTTTTAATTACTAAGAGTTTGTTTTAATTATATCATTGCATGGGGGATTTAGAGATTTTTCTAGGGAAAAATTAAAATAAACTTTTGAGCGGTAATAAGTTGTTAAACAAACGCTTAGAAATGAGTTCTGGGACTTTCGTGGTGAAAAGTGCTAGCTCTAAAAGCTGCCTGCGTGCAGTAAGTAGAGGAAATCGTTGGTTAGCTCGCTTTCTACTAAGTATTGGGTATTCTTTTCTTCCCACTGTGCTGTAAATTTCATTATGATTTGTGCAATCTACGCAGTGCAGTACTCGCTGTAAAATGCCTGTAACATTCTGCAAATAAATAAATAAATGGAAGTATTCTATCTGCTCTTCAGAATTGCTGAAATTGTGCCTACGCTTTGTTTTCTTGACACGAGATTTTCAAAGTGATGTAAGTTTTTCTTTCTTGAAAACTATCGAAAGCAAATTTTGGAATTTCGTTTCGTTTCGTTTCGTTTGGGGCTATATACCCAGGTTTTTTTTATAAGGACTACAATCTAGTGTCTTGCCTCCATTACGCATGATTTTTATTACATATATCTTGTACAGACAATGTATGAAAGAGTTACATCACAAAGCAAGGAAAGTACATCCGGAGCAAGGGTGGGAGTCGAACCCACCGTCTCAGAGTTATCGGCTACACGCCTCAGACCGCTCGGCCACTGAGACCCCTTTTGGAATTTCATGTTCTTGCCATAATAAAAGACAAAGCTCGTGTGGTCAGGACTAAGTTAAAAAAATACATTTTTTTAGAAGTCCTATTTCTTTTCAAAATGTATCTTTAATTTAAAAGAAAATATTGAAAAATCGTGTTTTTTTTTTTCAATTTATGAATTTTGATAGAATTCGTTAATTTTCTATTAAAAAAAAAAAAAAAAAAAAAAAAAAAAAAAAAAAGCAAATAAATCCCTGCAAGCAAAGTTTGTATTACTTTTACTTAGGTTTAAGGAAAACCAGAGTTAGCTGTAACTGACCTGATATGCAAATTTTGAGGCTCTTTGACGTCATTATTGCACGTGGTTGTGTGGTTCTCGCTCTTTGCTCGCTCCCAGTTACGATACGTAAAGATAGAAGTGATAGTTATTTGAAATTGTAAGTTTGGTGTGATTGAAGCGCTAACACTTCTTTGGAGTCTGAAGTTTTGATGAAGTACATGAAGACGCAAAGACGAAGGCACTTAAGAAGTTTAATGGTAAGTAGTAAAAAATTCAAATATTTTTTTATTAAAAAGGTACTTGTTTTGTGTTAAGGGCAGTTCCAAAGGAATAGACGTATCAGTTTTGGGTAAAAGAAGCTAACAAAGACTAGAAATATGTTGTATCCTTATTAGGGTGATGCTTAAAAGACTCAAAAATATTTTTTGTTTATTTTCTGTTTGGTCACCCTTCCATTTTGTTCTACCTAATAAAAGAAACTTAAACTAATTTTTTGAGAATTTTTGAGAGAAATTTAAAGGTCGCTACCAAAGATTGAAAAAATCTAACATTTTCCCAAAAAGTGATTATTTAAAATTTTTTATATTTATTAAAAAATTATATTTTTGTACACAATAAAAATTTAAATAAAGTTTTAAGGTCTATATATGTTATCCAAAGCTAATTTTGTATCATATATGTGTTAGAATTTACTTTCGGTATGTGAACAAACAAGAGGAAAATTAGACAAAAAACAGATTTTTACAAAATTTCTTTAACTGTCACGATTTTTAAAAAACTTATTACAGAATTAATATAAGCTTATATTAGTTGTTTAGAGTCCTCAAAAAGATTTTGATGCACAATTAATACATAAAAAACTCATTATGCAGACAGCAAAGTTGATTTTTTGTCGTTCGTGAACTTTTGTCGGAAGGACTTCACAGGAAGCAAAATATACTGCTTCTGGTCTTAATATTGGGTCAGTATTTTGTTGTACTCTTGGATTAAGGACACCCCTCTCTTTGCTGTATCATATTGACTACCTTAAATTTTGTTACTATCTCTTTACTTGGAATATATTCCTTGTCTTTCATACAGTCTTTAACTTTTTCTTGGGGAAATCAGAGCTTAATCCGGTAATAGAAAAGAATCGTTTGGTGTTACTAGTGACAAAATCTTCTGGATTTTTACTACCAATGTTTTCAATGTCTAAATTAATTCTTTTCAGGCAAAAATCAGCTCCTTCTTTCTTGAGAGCTTCCACAATTTTCCCATCTGATCTTTTAGATTTACTTTCTTTATTTTTCTTTAGATTCTGCCATTCTTTAAAAAGCTTTTCAATCTTATATACAACATGAACTTTCTGTTGTGTTTTAATTATAGCTTTATTCCAAATTTCCAATACATCTTTGGAAGTCGGATGAGCAGCTTCACGGATTGTTTGCTTTTTCTATTCTCAGTAATAAAAAAAAATACAGAAAGAGTTTTACGTTTAGAATGTAGTTTGGTTTGATTTAATGTTTGAGAAATTTGACCTAATAGCCATATTTCTGTCAGTTTTCTTGTAGAAACTACAGGCACTTTACAATTTGACATAAATAACAGTAATCAAATTATGAAAATCAAAAATTGAGAGTCCCGGGCCTAAATGCAAAACGGCCAAAACAAGTAATATAACCTTCCAGTCTATTCAAATTTATTTATTCATTATATAGTTTATTATTTATAATTCCCTCAAATAAAAATCTTACTTCCAAAACTTATTAGATTCACTGTAAAAAAACAGAAAAGAAATCACTCTTTATAATATAAGCGAAATACACTGTTTCAAAGGCTAAACCAACTGCACACACCTGCACTGATCATAGACAGCCACTACACTGACAAGCAGTGACAGGCTCCTCAAGTTGGTAGGAGAGGGGGGGATGGAGTTGGTCTAGATTGGAAGGGAGGGGTTGTGTGGTTAGATTGGAGTCTTCCTAGCATGAAATTAAAGTGTTAAGTGAGATAAGGTTTTTTATAATATTAAAAATTACTAATGAAAAGTACATTGAATTTTAACATTTTTTATGAAATTTAAAGCCAGGTAGCGACCTCTAAAACTTAATGAAATCCAATAAAATTTTAGTTAACTCCATTTTACATATGAGAGATCAAAATGGGAAGGTGAACCGTTGAATTTTTTAACTTTCATTTTTAAGCATCGCCCTAATCCTTATTGTATTTCACGAACTTTAGGAAAAACATAAATTCAATTTCTATAAATACAGTTAGTTTGAAGATTTAGACAAAAAATCTATATACACTGAAGTGACAAAAGTCATGGGATAGCAATATGCAAATTTTCAGATGGCAGTAGCATCGCATAGAACAGGTATAAATGCGCAGTGCTTTTACAGAGCTTTCATTTCTGTTCAAGTTATTCATGTGAAGAGGTTTTAACGTGATGATGACCGCACGACGTGAATTAACAGACTTTGAACGCGGAATGTTAGTTGGAGCTAGACGCATGGGTCATGCCATTTCGGAAATCGTTAGAGAATTCAACATTCCCAGATCCACTGTGTCAAGAGTGTGCCGAGAGTATGAAATTTCAGGCATAACATCCCACCATGGACAGCGCAGTGGTCGACCGCCTGCACTTAAAGATCGAGACCGGCGACGTCTGCAAAGAGTCGTAAATTCTAACAGACAAGCAACACTGCGTCAAATCACCGTAGAAATCAATGTGGGACGTACAATGGACGTGTCTGCTAGAACTGTGCGGAGAAATTTGGATTTCTTGGGCTATTCCAGCAGAAGACCGACTCGAGTGCCTTTACTGACAGAACGACATCGCTTGCAGTGACTCTCGTGGGCACGTGAGCATATCGGTTGGTCCCTAGATGAATGGAAAACCGTGGCCTGGTCCGATGAGTCACGATTTCAGCTGGTAAGAGCCGATGATAGGGTTCGAGTGTGGCGCAGACCCCACGAAGCCATGGACCCAAACTGTCAGCAAGGCACTGTTCAAGCTGGTGGTGGCTCCGTAATGGTGTGGGCTGTTTTTTCATGGCATGGACTTGGTCCTCTAGTGCGACTGGACCGAACATTGACTGGAAATGCTTATGTGCAGCTACTTGGAGATCACTTGCAGCCATTCATGGACTTCATGTACCCAAACAACGATGGGATTTTTATGGATGACAATGCGCCATGTCACCGGGCCACAACTGTTCGCAATTGGTTTGAAGAAAATTCTGGACAATTCCAACGAATGATTTGGCCACCTAGATCGCCCGACATGAATCCCATTGAGCATTTATGGGACACCATCGAGAGGTCTGTTCGTGCCCAAAATCCTGCCCCATCAACGCTTTCACAATTATGGACGTCTATCGAGACAGCATGGCTCAATATTCCTGCAGAAGACTTCCAACGACTTGTTGAGTCCATGCCACGTCGAGTTGTTGCACTTCGCCGGGCAAAAGGAGGGCCGACACGATATTAAGAGGTATCCCATGACTTTTGTCACTTCAGTGTATAATCTCTTCATATATAAATGGATGTTTGTTTGTATGTTTATTTCTTATACAAATCCACAGTTTCGGATTTTCATGAAACTTGTCACAGAGGTTCCTGGATGCACTAGAATTCACATAGGTGGGGTTTGAACATTCAAATTTCATCTCAAAAGGGGAAATTTTCTTTCAACTTTGAATAGATAGTATTATAGAAACCCTTAGCATACAAATGGATAAAATTTAACACATTTAAATATGAGTATTTTCCAACAAAGATTACGATTAACAATGAATTATCAATTTAAGGCTCGCATATTTCATTTTAGCATTAAATAAGTTAAAAACAATTATAATTAGCTACGTTGTATTAATAAGCACCCGGGCAATGCCGGGTAGTAAGCTAGTATATAAATATTTTCTTCATAACGGACGTATCTCGTTAGGTGAGTCTGTTACGGAGCCGAAGAGCCACTTATGAAAAACATAAACTCAACTTGTATAACTTTAACATAGTTTAATTATAACTTTAACAAACAGGCTTTAATATACAGTGAATTTTGTTAAGCTGCATGTATTGGATCAGCTTACAAAGTCTAACCTGTAGTCTCGTCAGTGACCACAAGAGCCAAAGTAAAACTAATTGCTTTATTCATGATGAACTTATTTACAATGAATATCTTTCAGCACGAATTTCATTATGAAGGTACAATGCCGAAACTATCGGCGTAAAGATTGGTCGACTCAACCGAGTCGCCGATCAAATTGAAAAACAAGCACGAGCCATGCAAAGCGCCGGTAGCGAGCTTAAGAGCCGTTTTTTTTAAGAATCAGGCAGTCAAAAAACTTGATATTTTTGATTTTGCTGAAAATTTCAGAATATGGTCTTTGTTTAAAATTATTAAACACGTGTTTTTTTATTTTTGCAAAAAAAAAAAAAATTTTTCTTTCCGTTTTGGGAGGTCAAAGTTGGACTTTGCTCTTTTTTTCCATAAAAACATGCCAACTTAAATGAGCCAATACTTTTTGCTTTAGGAGTGAACCGTGGAATTGACAATTATTTTGTGTTCTACTATATCCCCCCTAACTGTAAGTACATAAATATTTGTGGACGACTCTTGGCGCAAAGGTCAGAGGTCACTCAAAGTTGTAAGAAAAATAGTTTTTTAATGCAACTTTGACCGACCAAATCTTCTTGTGGAAACGGTGCACCACGGTAGTGTATATATCAGTAAATACCCACCAAAGAGTAGTATCCAAAAACATAAAGATATGTGTGGTTGATATTTTGCACATCGAAATATTTGACTCTGAAGTTGCAGGAATCGCAAAATCACGTGACTTTGAGGGTCATTATCTCCTTGCAGCATGAGCGACCAGATACAAAACTAGTTGGAGTAGAAGCCTTTCTTGTCCCAGAAACACAATCCGTTAACAAACCTATGGCTACTCTTTCAGTTTTTGCATAATTCGGCTCTAAACTTTGAAAAATGAGTGTTTTTCGGCGTTAAGAAAAAAGGCCAATTACCTGTTTTAAAATAGGTATTGCTATTATTTGTAACACTATTATATCCCAACTTCATAACTAGCTGAAATGGCATCTAAAGATCGTTATACATATGAAACCAAATTGAAAATGAATTCTCGAAAATACTCAGTATACGTCAAAAACCATATTTTTTTATTTGTCCAGGCGACGTCTTTTTTTTTTTTTTTTTTGTTACAGCTCTTTATTCCGTTCGCTTCCAACATGGTAAGCAATTTATGTACTTCTTGTCGTTCTAGTTGCTGTAAAACAGGAATGCAATGTAGCTTAAGTCTGATTTAAAGCTATATATCCTGTCATATCAAGTTTATAATGCTAAAAGAATATTTTGAAATGGACAATAAACATAATCCAAAAAAAAAAAACTTCTGTTCAGCTGTGCCCTCTTGGTAGATGTTGTGAATGCCATAAAAAACTCAACTTTTTAACAAATCAGAAGCCTCTTTAGCAAAATGTCACTTCTTAAAAATCTTGGTACATTAAAGCCCCTCGGTGCAGGTCTGGAAATTTTTGATGACATTCATGACATCCAGCAAGAGGGCGAAGCTGAATAAGTAAGTTTTTTTTTAGATTAGATCTATTATCCATTTCAAAATATTCTTTTACATTATGACAAGAGAAATTACTTTATATCAGACTTAAGATACATTACTTTCCAGTTTTACAGCAACTAGAACGACAAGAAGTACATAAATTGCTTACCATGTTGGAACAGAACGGAATAAAGACCTGTAACGAAAAAAAAACGTCGCCAGGGGCCCTACTCTGAAACTTCCTGGAACTTCCAGTGACGTCTATTACTCCCTCACGACAAGCAAGAATAGCCGAAAAAGTAGTCGCTTGTCAAATTTAGTACTACTCTGAAAGCCCTAATTTGCCCAAGCGAGAATTTTCTCTCCTTCTACCGCGTATCGAGAAGGAAAAACGATTGACCAATCAAATGACAGTATTTTTAGTATATCTCACTCGCGTTACATTTTGCTTTAACTTTCTGGTTTAGCTTAACCTCCGAAATATATGGCAAAAAGTTTCGAGAGCCAAATATTAAAAGCATTCGGGCAGATTAAGATGTGTTTCAGGAATTTAAAAATATTAGAATTTTAAATCGCAATTACTACATCTTTTCAACACATACGAGGATACAAGCGTAAGCGAAGTAAAGTGTCGAAATACATTATACGAATTCATTTCAATGTATCAAATGCTTCAACTAAACATGAAAAAATTTATACATACTTAAAAAAAAAAACTAATATTTAAAAATATTTGTTAAGCTAAATCATTTAACTTCATGACTTTGTTTTCAGCGATATTTTGACTTTATCGCAATAATAGTTTCAAATTCAGGCTTTATGTAAAAGTCCCCTTTTTGCGTTACTCATTTTTAGCCTACTTTCCCGTTAAAAATAAAAGAAAGACGAAAAAAGTATTAAAAGTAGCTTAATGCATCTAAAAAATATCGCCAAGTCCAAAAAATATCGCCAAGTCCAAAAAATATCGCCAAGTCCAAAAAATATCGCCAAGTCCAAAAAATATCGCCAAGTTAAAAAAATAAAAAGGTAAAATGAATATCGAAAAATTAAAAATTTGAAAGTAGGGTATTGAGATGGGGAATTTGTGTGTCGGTCGGTCGGTCTGTCTGTCCCCCCCTAATAACTTTTGAATGAACATTCCGATTTGGACAAACTTTGTTTTGTTGGAAAGATCTCGGCGAGTACAGCTCATTCCCATATTTGATTTTTCGATTTGAACAATTTTTGGTGCAAATTTGAGCCGTTCAAACAACCTGGCCCGCGATATTAACTTTTTAGTTAACAGTCAGATTTGAACAAACTTTTTCTTGTTCGAAAGATCTTTTCAATTTGAACAATTTTTCGTTCAACATTGAACCGTTCAAATAAGCTCTCACCCCTAATAACTTTTGAGTGAACAGTCCGATTTAAACAAACATTTTTTTTGTTCGAAGCATTTCGGCAAGGATACTTCATTACCATATTTAAATTTTCAATTTGAACATTTTTTCGTTCAACATTGAACCGTTCAAGCAACCTTTCTCCACCTAATAACTTTTAAGTGAACCGTCAGAATTGAATAAACTTTTTTTGTTCGAAAGATCTCGGAGAGACTCATTTCCATATTTCACTTTTCAATTTGAACCATTTTTCGTTCAATGATGAACAGTTCAGAAAAAAATTTAACATGAGCGCCTACTGGAAAATTTAAATTGAATGTTGATTCTGAACTTAAAGGCGGATTTCCTTCAAACTAACTTTGTAAGAAAACGGTTTTGATAAAAAATGTATGTAAAGATCTTTTCTGAAAAATCTTCTGTGAGGACTCTGATTCCGACTCCGACTCCGCGAACATGGCGGAAATGCAGGCTCAGAAAAAAATGACTGACTGGGCAGACGATTTTTTGTTTATTTTTTCAATTTTTTTTTGTTTAATTTATTATTATTATTTTTATTTATTTTTTTGGCAGACGATTTTTTTTGTTTACAAAAATTTTTCATTCACGAGAGCATTTTATTTTTTATTTATATTTAACAACTGGCAACGGATTACAAATAAAATTCGAGACATTTTATTAACGAACGAGGTTTTTTTTCTTTCTTTGATAAAATTGGTTTTGATGTTCTTTGTACTTTTATTTTATTTATTAATTTTTTTTCTTTTGAAAACGATTGCGAAATTTTTTTATGGAAGAACTATAACAGTTATATTCTTTAAAAGGTGCGACAAAACTTTATTTACTCGTTTATTTAATTTTTACGTGTCAATTTCATCTGATGAGAGGGGTATATTTTGCTTTTAGAAAGCAGCTTGAAGTGCTATAAAGGTATGTTTGACATAATTTTCAGTTTCAGATATTCAAGAGAATATTGATCAGATGCTAGAATGTCGATGTCGATGTACGAGAAAGTAGGCTTGTTTAGTTCTTGACAGAACTTCTTGTTATTTTCGCAATTATAGTTGTATTTTCAGTTTTTAAATGCTAAGTAAAGAAAAATCACATGTCAGGACAGGGCAAAATTAAGGCATAGGTATATGGCGCACAGGCCCAGGGTACTAACGTTTGGGGGAGGGGCCTTAAATCCATCTGAAGTTTTTAAAATGGAGAAATTTCATATCGCACTATGACAAGATAAAAAATAAATTTAAAAATACTCTTTCGAAAACTTGAAATCCAAAATATTTCAGTACGTCATTATATTGTTTTTATTGGGGGGGGGGAGGACATACAGCTCGTGCTCAATGTCCTACAAAGTCGTGCCCTGTGTCTAGGTATCACTTTTTCAAAACGTGTATTTAAAACATTTGTTGTTTGAGAGGAGTAAAAATTACTGCATGTGCGGCGCTTTTTGCAATGATTTTGAAAGACTCAATTTTGTTTTTCGTGATATTTTGGCCTTTTCGCAATAAGAGATATATATTCACTCTCTAAATATTAAGATCAAGTCCCTATTTTTGGGGCAATGCATAAGAGAAAAATGGAGAGCCTAAATCACATGTCTGCGGATATTTTTTCCAAAATGCATTTAAAACACTTTATGTTTGAGAATTGAAAGAAACAGTCATGTTTTATGCTTTTGCTATCATTTTAAGACTTGAAAAACGACGATTCAATTATTCTGTGAGGAAAAATTAAACTTAAATACGATACAATAAAAACGAAATGCATCCCCCCCCCCTGGTAGAAAATAGAATTTTAGTAAAGAGCTCATTTTATTAAAGGAAATGTTTCCCTCCCCCTTGGGTTAGATCGACACCCTGGTTAAGTAGATAGATAAATTCAAGTTTTGGGCATACCTTAAAGTAATTTCAATTTGAGAAATTTTGGCCAATTAATCAGTAAAATAAGATGATTATAGATAATCGGCAAAGTTGCAGAGTTCCAATTACTGCCGATAAATGGATGCCTCTTCCAAATTTAAGCTCAAAATAAAGAAAAAATCTTAACTCTCAATGTAAAAAAATACTAAACCACATTTTCAGAACTTATAAACATTATGGCACACTCCGCGTTGAGAAAAAATGGAATAAACAAACAGCTTCTCACTGCCGAGGAAGACTTCTCACGACTTCTTACCCTGTCGTAAACTTCTTGGCGCGATTCTAGGTACCTTAAATTAGAAGTGGCTTTGAGATTAGCGATTATTCGTGTCTCACGAGATGTGACGTCACGGGGCACAAAAAACCCGTATTCTCGGTATCGACTATATTGACGATACAATGAGAGTAGGGCCCCAGGACAAACAAAAAAAATATGGTTTTAGACGTATACTGAGTATTTTCGAGAATTCATTTTCAATTTGGTTTCAACTGTATAACTATCTTTAGATGCCATTTCAGCTAGTTAGGAAGTTGGGATATAATAATGATACAAATAATAGCAATACCTATTTTAAAACAGGTAATTGGCCTTTTTTCTTAACGCCTAAAAACACTCATTTTTCAAAGTTTAGAGCAGAATTATGCAAAAACTGAAAGAGTAGCCATAGGTTTGTTAACGGATTGTTTCTGGGACAAGAAATTCTTCTACTCCAACTAGTTTTGTATCTGGTCACTCATGCTGCAAGGAGATAATGACCCTCAAAGTCACGTGATTTTGCGATTTCTGCAACTTCAGAGTCAAATATTTCGATGTGCAAAATATCCACCACACATATCTTTATGTTTTTGGATACTACTCTTTGGTGGGTATTTACTGATAAATACACTACCGTGGTGCACCGTTTCCACAAGAAGACTTGGTCGGTCAAAGTTGCATTAAAAAACTATTTTTCTTACAAATTTGAGTGACCTCTGACCTTTGCGCCAAGAGTCGTCCACAAATATTTATGTACTTACAGTTAGGGGGGATATACTGGAACACAAAATAATTGTCAGTTCCACAGTTCACTCCGAAAGCAAAAAGTATTGGCTCATCTAAGTTGGCATGTTTTTATTGAAAAAAAGAGCAAAGTCCAACTTTGACCTCCCAAAATGGAAAGAAAAAAATTTTTTTTGGAAAAATAAAAAAACACGTGTTTAATAATTTTAAATAAAGATCATATTCTGAAATTTTCAGCAAAATCAAAAATGTCAAGTTTTTGACTGCCTGATTCTTAAAAAAAACGGCTCTTAAATGCTGCCGGCAATTTGCATATGCGTAACGTGATCTTGATGCAAGAACGAAAAACGTAGATCGAGTAAAAATTATATGCAAATTATGCATTTTAGAAAATCAAATTAACTCGAACCGTAACAAACTTCACTTATACGCCGCCTCATTTATGCGCCTTTTTCACTTATACGACGATTTTAAACGGTCCCAGCACATTCCATAGGAAAATAGTGATAGTATCATTCGTTTATGCGTCGCTCTAAATATAAATATTTCACTTATGCGCCGAATTTTCCCAAAAATTTTATAATTTTTATTTATTTTCTTTAAGAAACAAGCATTTTTCTTAACGTCCCCCTTAAATCTTTCGCCTTTATTGTTCACGCAAGGCATTTTTTCCGCATGAACTAGAGTTTGGAGAGGGACAATTATCCATTATGCATAGTTTAGAGGGAACAGCTTGTAATTAGGTATGCTACAATTTTTGCTATCTCTCTATCATTGTAGTTACGTTCCAGTCATTGCCAAACCGTACTAATATGTCCCTTTTGTACAGAAACTTCTTATTCATTCTCTCATTAGAACCTATGTTGCGTTTTAGTCCTGTAAATAGGCTTGATTGCTTATACGTCTCTCACTTATGCTCCTTTTTTCTATTGGTTCCTTGGGCCGGCGCATAAGTAAGAATTCACTGTATTTTTTAGTCTTTGCAGGCTGTTTTGTGCAGCAGTTCATTAAATGGAATTGCCTTTGGAAACTGTGTATTGTATTTAACACGTTGAGTTCCCAGCTGCGAAACCTTTGTAGTATATGAGCTGGGCTAAAAACCGTGTACCTATCAGCAGGACCTGATTATGGCACAGGCCAACTCGTTCTGGGATTGGAGTCGCATCTTCCTAAGGGGCCCCTAGTTTTCTAAAAACGGATGCACAGCATTAAAGAATTACATATTTTTAAGAAACAAATGATTCATAAATTGAAAAATAAAAATAATCTCTTTGGACACTAAAATTCATTCCCGTCATTTAGGGGGGCACGGGGGTCAATTGCCCCCCCCCCATGACTCTGAGAAATCATTGTATTTACATATAAGTGGGCGTGGTTTTTTGTTGTTTTCTAGAGAAATTGTATTATGTTTTTACCCTTTGCCCCCCCACCCCCCCCCCCATGTAAAAACTTGAAATGATGTCCCTGCTTAAATTAGTATTTCTCTTATTTAGTTCATTTTATGTAAGTAAAAAAAAGATTTCTTTCTTGACGATTAGCTATAAAACTCTTGAGCTAAAATGGATATAAAAAATCAGTATCAGGGCTAGACATAATGCATACAGTGCCACTATATAGGTCCCTGCAGAGCTACATGTGATCCCCAAATAAGGCTTGTATCGCCACTGCGAAAAAGTTAAGATTTTTTTTGTTGACTTAAAAAGGCAGAACATAGAAGGGGGCCTCCAAAACATACCATGATTATAAGTCTCTCTCACTTACGCGACTTTTTTCTGTTGGTCCCTTGGGCCGGTCTTTGCAGGCTGTTTTGTGTAGCAGTTCATTAAATGGAATTGCCTTTAGGTAACTGGAAACTGTGTATTGTATTTAACACGCTGAGTGCCAAGCTTTGAAAACTTAGTGGCATATGAGCTGGGCTAAAAACAGTGTACCTAGCAGCAGGATCTGATTATGGCACAGGCCAACTCGTTCTGGGATTGGAGTCGCATCTTCCTAAGGGGCCCCTAGTTTTCTAAAAACTGATGCACAGCATTAAAGAATTACATATTTTTAAGAAAAAAAGATTCATAAATTGAAAAATAAAGCAATCTCTTTGGATACTTAAATTAGTATTTCTCTTATTGAGTTAATTTTATGGAAGGAAAAAAGATTTCTTTCTTGACAATGAGCTATAAAATTCTTGAGCTAAAATGGATATAAAAAATCAGTTTCAGGGCTAGATAATGCATACAGTGTTACTACATAGGTCCTTGCAGAGCTACATACAACTATCCCTGAAAAAGGCTTGTATCGCCACTGCGAAAAAGTTAAGATTTTTTTGTTGACTTAAAAAGGCAGAACATAGAAGGGGGCCTTCAAAACATTGTCGGTCATGGGCCTCACTTTGAGTTAGTCGGACGCTGCCAATCAGCCAGTTTTTATTAGCTGGTGCCTCCTCGGAAGCTAAATATTCATATTAATGTGCGTATTAGTGCACACATAAATTCCAATCTGCACGAAAACGGCAATTATTACCTACAAGCTAATTCAACGTAAATTGTCACCCAAAATGACATACGAATTACCTCTTAGTTCAGTCAACGTGTTAATTGGAATTACATTACAAATTCAACCAGACTTTCTGGAAGTTTTCGGCGTTTTGAAACAGTTTTATTTTTAAGTTCTGTGCATTTGAATCACTTGAATGCAATATACGGTTTTTTAAAACAATGATTTAAAGAAGTTAATGGTAAAATATTGAAACGGGAAATTGTATATACGTGTAAATAAAGTTTAGTAAATTACTGCAAACTAAAATTCCGTGAAATGATTTTAAAATTCATCAGCAGCTCATGTTTAAAGGTACAATACAGTAAACTTCGTTAAGACGAATTCTAAGGGACTTTCAAAATAAATTCGTTTTAGCAGTAATTCGTTTCATCCGAACAGCAAACAGGACTAGAATCGAAAATATAGTTCGTTTTAAAAGTAACTTATATTATTCATATTCGAATGAACAAGGTTCAACTTTAGTTACAAATTGCAAAATTATTACATAAGTAAATAGAAAAGGACCTGAAAAGCAAGAAATTATAAATTTGTTACGTTGAAGCGGAACTTGATGTTCATATACAGAACATTTACAAGTTTCACGTTTTGTAAATTCGTCCCATTTTGACTAGTATAGTTTCAAAATGCTGTGTCTTCAGCATAGTCACATGAGTGGAGTACGTCACTTTTTTTATTATCAAAGAAAATCTTAACGACCGCTTGCTTGATTTTCGTAAGACATAGTAAAGTTTACTGCACTGGTAGCATTCTTTACAGGATACTATTTAAAAATATTGTTTAAAAATTATGTAGCAGTTTGAGAATTTAAGATTGCAATAACTCATAAACAATTATTCCAAAAACTGTTAGTAGGAGGTTGAAGTGGAACCATAGTATTAAAATGTGTAATTTGTACCCTTATAAAAATTCACATTAAACGTAAAATTAAACGTAAGTCAGGTTGGAGACAAGTTAAATTTAAGAATAATTTCGGTTTTGGATCGTAGTTAAATATTAGTTTTAAAGCTGTGATCATTGTTTTGTATTATAATCTCTTGAGAAATAATTTTGTAATAAAATGAAACTTTTTGATAGCTAAGAAAGCAGTGTAAGTAAATGTTAAACTTTAGCGAGGTGGCTCTAAACCTCAACTAACGTAGAATTAAAATTAATTTCATAACTGATGCAAATTAGGTGTCAGAAGCATAATAGTTTTCAGGGTAATATACTTTAAATCAGTACTAATTTATAATACAGTAGAACCAGTGGTTAGAAAAACTACATATTTTTTGTAGCGAACTACAACTACTTTGTTATAAATGTAGTTAACTATAGCTACAACTACTTTTTTTTAATGTAGCGAGCTACACTACTTTTGAAATGTAGTTGCTACTTCGCTGCTTTTTAAAAAATAAGTAAATAAAAAAAATACACCATTTGAGGATCGATCGAAAAAATTCGAAAAGTGGTTTAGATTAAAAAATTACCTCATTCGAATATGGAATAGAAATAGGAATTGTCTTTGAATTTATTTGTTACTTTTCCTTTTTGTTCCTTTTTTTTGCTAAAATTTGTCCTTTTTAGATTTTTTTTACAATTTTTACGAATATTCGCCACAAGAACCACCTTGTTTTCTTTCTTTGTTCTCTTTTTTTTTCTTTTTTTTTAAATTTAATTGAAAGTAGTTTCTAGAAATCGCACCAAACTACTACTTTTTCGTATCGCGCTACTCGCTACTCTACTTTTTTTCAAAAGTAGTGCGCTACACTACAACCTACTAAAAAATGTAGCTACTACAGTAGTTTCGCTACTTGTAGCGCGCTACTTCCGACCACTGAGTAGAACCCGCTTAATGGAATATCGTTTAATAGAATATCCCGCTTAATGTAATACATTTTCAATGTACCGAACCGTAAATCATTTCTGTGTTAAGTTTCCCGGTTAACCCTTTAATCGGTCAATTATTTTACCAGAAATGCTTCCAAAAAAGGCATATTTTTTTATTGCATATAGTTAAGTACCATACTTAACAGAATAAGAATATCAAGAATTTTTTAATTTTTTTTTTCGTTTTTAATGCTTTTATAACATTTTTTATTTTACAATTTTGGTCACAAAAACCCTAAATATTTGCTTTTTTCAAGTACATTCTGCAGTAAAGAATGGTTTACAAATTATGCAAAAATTTCTCTCACACTTACTGTGAATTTTGAAGTTTACAATTTTCCAAACAGTTCAGAAGTCTTTTTCATACTGTCTAGTCATACAGTAGAACAAAAAGTTCCCGCTTTCCCGCTACATAGAAAAACCCGGATGAAAAGCATTTCATTTACATGGACAAGCCACACCATCTGTTGAAAAATAATACTACTAAATAGTCTCTTTCAATAATGAAAAATTCGGGCAAACCAGAAAAGGAAACCAGAAAATATCGATGCCCGTACGCCGTACGGGCAAACCAGATGAGGTCAATTTCGGGTAGCACGTACACTGTACGGGCAAACCGCTTAAAGGGTTAAAGTAACATTTTTTGAAGAAATCCCGGTTAACAGAATATTTTTTAGCCAGCTTTACCTCTAGGGACCCAGAGGCGACATAAGAGAATAAGAAACAAGAGAAATGTGAAAATCAAAGGGTAGAAAGGATCGGGGGAGATGATCAAGCTGTGAAAAAACTCTTCCAAGAATCGCAATGGGGGGGGGGGGGGTCTCATGCATTTCTGAAATTTCCTAATTTTGCTTCGGCTGTACTTGTCTCTTTTATAATGTCTTCTAAACGAAAAGATCTTTCTTTGAAAGGAAAAGTGAATTTTATAGAATATGCAAATTCTAATAAATATACGAAGTTACAACTTTATATTATAAGACGTTTCTTGGAAACGAAGCATAATGCTGACTTTTATTTGTGTTACAAACTAGAAAATCAAGTTACTTGATGCATTCACAGAGCAGTAAAGTCTTAAATATCCGACTTATTTAGCAACAAATAAGTGAGTAACATTAAGTGTAATTTTTTAGAAATTGCTGCAAATATGTATATTTTACAATAAAATAAATTCATTTTTTATCTAATTTGTGAATTTTAATGTGTTTAAAATAATTGATTACTATGTTTAAAGTTAATCATTAGGTATTTGTTGAGGGATATAGCTGTGGTTAAGGCGATTTGTAACACTTTCTTGGTTTGAATGCAATTTGAAACGTCTTGTGAATGGGATCTCGGATAATAGAATATCCCGCTTATTAGAACAATATTTCGTGGCAAATTGGCTATTCCATTAAGTGGGGTCGACTGTATATGAAATATTCTGTGTAATTATCTTTTCAATTCTTGGAAACAGCTGCGAACTTTTTTCATAATCGATAGTATAAATTTCTCAAAAAAAATCTGGTATGGACCCCACACTACTTCCTTTTAAGGTCACCTGGGGTAATTCCTGGTCAAAAAGCATTAACATCCAATTATCACAAAATCTATCTAAGTTAGAGTTACAAATTTTGGTATGGAGGAAGCACATTGGGATGTCCATCGAATAAAATATTCATGCTATCAACAATACATAATAAACTTGAGTAATTGTCGTTAATTAGTGACCAGGAATTACCCCAGAAGATGGGGTAATTCCTGGCCACTTACGGGGCAATTATTGGTCACTCAAATGATTGAAAATGCATACATTTTGTAAGCACATTATTAATACAAGTTATTAAACTAATTAGATAAATAATTTATATATATAGCTAATTAAACACTGTATTTAGTTTTTTTAAGAAAGAATGCAATTGTTTTCAACATAATAGCTTTACTTAAAACTTTGCCAAAATACTTTTTATATACTTTGTATGCAATAGCTACAGCTTTTATATCTGTTGTGAATGAATCTTCACCTACCAAATAAATAGGTCCATAAAAATATGGTGCACATGCACCATACACACTGAGCACATGCTTCTGTCTGTTATGAACAGGTTAAGGTGAACAGTTAAGTGAATAGTACAATGCAGTTACAATTAAGCATTTTTCTTAGTATAATTAAGAATAATTATTGGAACTTATAAAATAATTGGATGAAATTTAACAAAGAAAAATTCAGTATATTGTATACTTATCATTAACAGATAAGCATGTTACATTGCGGTTACAGTTAACTTTGCAGTTAAGGCTCACAGAGTTACATATAGTTTAAATCAATAACATATGTCAATAATAGGTGAAATAATAATCTATAAATATTAAAAGAAGGACTGACCAGGAAGTACCCCACTAACCAAGAATTACCCCAGTAGCCAGGGGCATTATTTGGAGCCTTCCTGCAAATTATTCAAAACAATAATGGTAAATACAAAACTATTTTTCAGTAACTGACATGATACCTAATTCAACCAAAAAAACGAAAAAGAAAAATATTCAGAAGTTTGAGTTTGATTACGATCTTTGTACAAATGTATCAAAACTAAGGCCAATCTTGTTTTACGAAATTTAACAAGCGATTTTAAAAATATTTTTTTTTTCAAACTAAATACACAGTCAACTCATAATCAAGTAATGAATTGCAATGAAGATAGTTCAGAGTACCTCTGTGATTTTTTTCATTTTGCTGAAGGATTATTAAGACATAAAAAGGACTGTGACCAGGAATTACCCCAGAAACTTGCTGACCAGGAATTGCCCCGGGTGACCCTACGTGTTAATTTCTTAGTAGTTGCCTTAAGTTTAAAAAAAATCTGGTATGGACCCCACACTACTTCTTTTTACGTGTAAATTTCTTAGTAATTGCCTTAAGTATTAAAAAAAGTGCTTGGTAACAATTCAAATATTTACTCCCCTAATCTGCCACGAAACAATGCAAAAAATACTTTACAATGGTTAATTTTCTAAATATTGCTGATTTCGATATCATTCAGTGAATTTTTCGCAAAATATCGCCAATAGCGCCAAGTTAAACCCAAATTCAAAAAAAAAAAAAAAAAATTGCCAAATTTGCGTCAACTTGGCGATATGTCGCCAAGTTGGCGTCAAACACTTGGCGACCAAAAGCTTGGCGACATATCGCCAAGTGGTCGCGCCAATTCATATCACTTGAGTCTGCATTGAAATTAACACTGATTTACCCCAAAAAAGGGGTAAAACACCCCCTTGGGAACATTCGAATGCAACCACAAGGGGAGGTGTACAACTAGACCATCCTCAGAGCCTACATACCAAGCTAGAAGTTTCTAAGGCATATAGTTTTTCAGTTATGCAAGACACATACGCACATACATCCGCACATACGTACATACAGACGTCACGAGAAAACTCATCGTAATTAACTCAGGGGTGTTTGAAAAGGATTTTTCGGCTGCTTATATGTTGGTAGGTACATATGTACGTGCTGACAGGTCGAAAAAACTACTGAACAGTAATTCGGGGGTGAGCAAAATCAAAATTTAGACTCAAATTTGAGTGATTTTTTTTCGCGATCACAATACTTCCTTTACTACGTAAAAGGAAGTAAAAAGGAAAAAAGCGCGTTTTCAGTAACTTAGTTATTTTATCTTAGCAATTTTTTTAAAAGCATTTGTTCAGTTTTCTGAGTAACCCAATGCGGTAGCGAAAATGCGCCTATCCCTCCCCAGTAAGCGATGGCCCCCACACATGCAATTTTGAGGAGACCCCCCCCCCTCCAAAAAAGAGGCCCTGTTAAAGACTGAAATCTCTTAATATAAATCCTCTAAATATTTCAATGGTTTCGTCTGCCTTATGACCCACCCTCCCCCCATGGTCACCTCTGCTTTAGCTATTATTAGAATAAATTGCTAGAATATTCATTTACTGATTTGGTCGATGCCTGTTCTGTATTAGAGATTAGAATGAAGAAACTTTAGGTATGGGAGCTAATCTTCCCAACAGCGATGGAATCCCCCGCCCCCCAAGAGAATCCTTTCAAAATAATTTTCAAAAAAATTCAATGGAAAAGTCTGCCTCATACCCCTCCCACAGGTAACCCTTGCTTTACCTAGAATAAATTGCTTATATTTATCGGACCGATATGGGTGATAGCTGTTCTCTATGGCAGTATTAGAATGCAGAAACTTAAGCTCAGGGTGTCTTTCCCCCAAAAGTGATGGGGACCCCCCCACCCCGCGCAATTTTACCCAGCTTCCAATCCCTCCAAAGAAAAAAGCTACCTTCTATTAAAATTCTTTAAAAATGTTGTACGGTATAATCTGTCACGCCCATCCCCACACACATGGGGACACACCCTGCTTTAGTTATGAAAATTGGAATAAACTTGCTGGAACTATGTTTATTCGCTGCGGTTGCTGATGGCTGTTCTTTATTGTAGATACTCTACTAATGTCATATGCATTGAATTTATTTACTTTACCTCCCCCCTGTAAAATGTAGAATTAAAGAGCCTATTTTTTTCATTATGTGAAAAATACCGATGTCTGGGGGACCATGTGACGCGATATTAAAATTCTGATATGGCCCAGCCCTAGTAAGCGTTTGTTTAGTAATCCGAGGTGGTATTTGTTTAACAATTGCAATCTAATCTATTCTCAGTTTAACTTAACGATCAAACTATGAGCTTAAAACTTCTAAGTAATTTTTTTCCGAAAATTTAAAATAAGTGTTTCAAGTTGAAGTATTTTAGTATGACAAAAATCATACTAAAATAACGATAAAGTAATTTTTTATAGTTATGTTTTGGCTGGTAAAACAGTCTAATTTGAAAAGTATCTTATTTTCTTGAATTCTTTAAGACAACGAAACCCAGCAACAAATGAACTCATCTAAAATTTGAAGAAACGCACTAATTGATTTGAAATACATATTGTTACAAATCTTGTAAATAGTTGTTTTTCCTGCCTTGCATCATTTTCATTAGTTTTGGTTTTATCTGACGTCATGTTGCAAAAGTATCTGAAGATATCACCTTTATCACTTGTATACCGGCCCTGTAACGTTTTGTAGTTTTTACACTTGCCCTACATTTAATAAGCGTGAAGACATTTTCGCGTGGTTTTTCTTTTTATACTAGAAGTTTCTTGAATGGGTTGTTCAAGTTATGAATGAACAGGATTTTGCTAGAATGTTGTCGTAATTTCGTTCTCGAGTATAAATAGCTGGCCTTGAACACAGTCAGTTAGTTCTTTTCAGATTTGATTTCTGGAGACTCGTTTTCATTCGCTTGGGGGAATGGTTGTTTTGCTTTTGTAATTGCTTAATTACTGTTAACTTTAGATACGTGGTGCTGAGTTACTGCTGAGAGTACAGTGTACTGTTTGCTACCTAATTGCTGGATGTTTAGCAATTGTTTCCTGCTCCTATTGTAAATAAGTGTACATACTTGTAAATAAATTTTTAGTTATTTCCTCAAGATTGGAATGCTCATTTAAGAAAGTTGAAGGTGCTACGGACTCGTTACAATATTTAGTGCTCATAGCTGCTAACAAAACAACAAAGTTAGTTTAAATGTAATTAGTTCGTGAAAACGCTATAGGGCAATTCCATGGTGTCGGACGTAAAAAACGAAGAAATATTTTTTAGTTTTAGTTCCATTTATCAAATATAAACTGAATTGAAATTATTAAGTTGGTATTCAAAATACTCGCTACATCATAATGAATAAAAAATCATGTTAGTTTTTAAAAATAGATCTCTTAAATAGAAATTAAGAAGATTTAAAGAGTTGGTGTCGGACGTAAACGCACAAATAGTAAAATTGGAGATTCACTTAAAATTTACTGAAACTCTGCGAATTGGCTTACCTTTTAATTTCAAAAACAGCTAAGATCGATAGTATACTTATGATTAAAGCATGTTTTACAGTTTTTTAATGATATTGTTTTGAATAAAATGAACTTGGAACTACTTTTACCTTGGTGTCGGACGTAAATTTGCGGTGTCGGACGTAAACTCTTCGAATTGGACCTAAACCGTTGTTCTTAAATGCAATGATTACAGTTTTAAATAAAAAAATTAGCTTAAATTTTATTCCTAGGTCACACATTATTTTTTAACATTTAAAAGGGTTCATCAAATTTAAACTGCCCCCCTTTTCCTGTTGGGATCGGAGGACGAATACGTTTATAATGTCCCGTAATTTGTAAAATATTTTGTCCTCAGTTCTTGGCCATTTGAAATAACCTTTTGAACTATGCATAACTGATACTACAATGTAATTTTTTTGGTGATACATCCAAGACAAGGCATGGCATCATGCGTTACCACAACCCAGTCATTGATGCTTACTGTATCAAGATCTGCAGATTCTTCGATCCTGGAATTAAAACAGCTTTTCAGTGATGATGCAAATGCTTTGTATATATGTGTATATCTTTTGCTGGAATATACTTTATGTGCATATTTGGATTTAAAAGTGCTGAAACTTGAGAAAATTGCTCCGCTTTTGTCACCGTCATTTTTCCTACTTTAACGCGGTGCCAAACGATTTTTTCAGTGCCTCCTATGGCATCAACCACCATCAACCAGCAAATATGAATATTAATCAGTACACTGATAAAAAATGTAAGCATCCACTTGTACAAATACAACTACGAAATCCATGTATTCTGACTCTTTGCGAAACAGAATACAGGTTGTGTTGTGATGATCTAGCCTTTAAAACTTTAGATGAATACTTAAAAGTTGAGTTGCTGTTCTTTTCAAAGCAATATGTATATGCACTTTTTATTAATTCAAGAGTTCCCAGAACAACTCAGATGCATTGTAAGTGTCTTAATATAAATGTCTCATGAGGAGAAAAAAAACTTTTAAAGCATTATTCTGAAGCAAAATTTACTATTTAATAAGTAAATTTAAAGTATATGTATGCACAGTAAAGTCAAAATTATCATTTTTTTTAATCATGCTTCACTTTAACTTTGTAATTTAAGGCAAAATATGGAGAATCACAGTTGTAAACAAGTGTTATATAAGGAATGTAACAGTGTCGGACGTAAAAAAATTCTTTACGTCCGACACCTAGATTTTAATTAAAAATAGTTACTTGTCACAAAATGTTAATAGGTTACATCAATGAGACTAAAGATCTTACTTTGCATACAAAGTTAGATGTATGTAGCTTTAAAATTATTGGCCCAGCATAATTAATCGTACATTTTGGTGTCGGACGTAAAACACTTAATGTGCCCCATGAGAATTCTGTCACAAATCAAAATGAATTATATTCTCACACATTTTTACAACATCACCTGTTGTACATTGAATATGTAAATAGTTATTCGTCTTAATTCATAATTTTAGTATGTATATTTTGGAAAAAACAGAGCTTCTTTGAGAGTCGTCAAATGTAGTTTGAAAACGCTCTGGATGTTGCAACTCTTTACCTTTAAAATGATACCTTGTTTGTTTAGAAATATTAATTTTGAAAATTTGACCATCTGGTTGACCTTATCGTGGAATTGCCCTATAGCAAATAGACATGTCAAGATTTTATATCTTTGAAAGAAATTTTTCAAACTTCAGTAACCATAACATGCGTATTTTGCGAGTGCTGTAGTATTTGAGAGCAAATCAGTTAAAAGTAGTATTGCATCACAACTTTATTTTCCCACTGCTGATTTGAATTGTCACTTTGTTGCCGGGGTGAAATATTGAGTAGTTTATCTATAAAATATTGATTAGGAAAGATAAAATATTGAAAAGGAAAGATCTTTCGATCCTTTAATGGTGAAATTTCTGCTATATGGCTTTGCCAGAAAATATAAATTCAAATATTTGTTGGGAACATTTCCGTTTGCCATTAGAAAATTTAATAAATTGTAGCCAATTCTTGAAAAAGTTGCATATTTTGCAACTTTAAGTTAACTACAACATTATTATTTAAAAACTGTTTTTCCTATTCTCTTTTTATGAACTTATTGAATGTCTTTGAGTAGAAATAAGCTAATTTCCATGTTAAAATTTCTTTTAATTGATTTCTACCGAATATTTCCGAAGTATTTTAAGGAGAGTTTGAAGTAAACAGATTGCCAATTAATAAAATGTAGACATAATTGAGATTTCAAAGTGGATAATAAGAATAATAAAACTGCAAATGTAACGCATAAGTATGGACTAAAAAATTAGTTAAGCTTTTTGACAATAGCTTAACTAAAAATAGGTGCTGATTATAAAATATACTTCTGCCATATAGATTGCATATACATTGACGGCAACAAATTGTAATGAAAGTTCAAACTTGTATTAAGGTTGTAGCCTTTTCGCTGATGAGAAATTAAAAAAAAATAATTTACCTCTTTTAAAAGGTTTCTGACAGCACTCAAAAAGTGCTGGAGTCTGAATAAATATTTGTGAGCTGTAAGTTCTCACTTCCCCTCTCATTTATGGTTTATTTAAAATTGTTAATGGGATTTTCTGCTGTTAAAAACAATTCTTCTGGAATATGAGACTGTATCTGAAATAAAACTAACATTATTTGAATGTAAGATGTTTCCGATTCTAAAAGCATCTAATTTTTGATTTATGCGCTAAGGTGGAGCTCTTATCTAGAAAGAATGGTGATAGGCACTTCAGTTTCTCTCGAGTTTGCTCTACATAATTATTATGCTGCTAAAACAACTCGATATTTAGTTAATATTTACCAGTTTTTTTAATACTTTAATGGTTAACTTACTGAGAATATCTAATTTTCGGTTTTTATTTTAGGTGTCATGGTAATCTTGATATTAAGCTGTTTTCCTCGACGAGCTGAGGAAAAAGTGTAACATTGAAGGCATTGGAGTGCTTTAAGTGCTGAACGACGGAGCAGGTTTGAAATTGCGCGAGTACAAAGACGTTAAATGAAACTATGCAACACTGCTATTTTATCTACAGAGGAATTTGCAACTTCCCATCCTCCATATGAATCTTTTCATATTGCGAAGAATATTTAACGTATAGATTTTAATAGCAGCTGAACTGTTTACCGTGAAACTTATGAAAGTTTCATTACTTACATCATGGCAGATGTGAAGAAACAATAGTGCAAAATTTGAAATTCTTAAAAGTAACAAACTTCGAATGTACGTATTGAATACATTATTCCGAGAAAGTTCTCAAAGCAAAGAATAAATTTTTATCTGTCCATAATATTGAAAAGTTTATTCATCTCAAAGCAGTCTTGCAAATAGTTGAATTAATTTCGCAGCAAGTTTTAAATACTAGTTTTAAAGTAATTTCTGATTAACGCAAAATAAGTTAATTTTAAACCGACGGTAGATTTGAAATTCCATGTTAACGAAAGAATGAGTTGAAAGTGAACTGTATGTTCTCATGAGACAATTATTCTGAATGGTCAGGATGCAGTTGATAGTTACAAATTCAGACTTTAAAATAACTCGCAAAAAATGGAAGATTCTTAAGCATAATTTTCTATAGTTTCACGATTAAAATTTTGTAGAGGCCGTTTGCTCATCAAAAAGAAATTGCATCAGTATTTATTGCTCTTGATACTTAAGGACTGATAATTCTTTAGGGATCGTTTTTGCAAAGTAAGTGGCGGGCTGTATGTAGCTTTAACATTGTTTCTGGCATCCACCGAAAGGTTTTGAAAAGTAAAGTTGGAACTTTTCCAATGAATTTGATAATGATATGAATAACACTGAATGACTTAACAAGTAACTTGAATAACATATGCTTAAAATCCATTTTTGTAAAAGTTACAAAACGCTTGAATGTGAAATTACAGTTCTTGGAGGTATCTCAGCACCTTAAAAGTTCAGAGTTTAACCCCTTGCCTAGTTATCCTGAGTTATCTCTGGTTCGTATATGTTGCAGGTAATTATTATTCTGAGAAAACTCGAGAGAAACTAAATGATTTTTACACCTATAAAAAATTTATTTCACTTAAAAGCATTTATGTTAACCCTTTACGTCAAACGTTAGGTGGTAGGTAGATGAATATAAATTTAAATTTATGGTCTAAAGGCATAAAAGCTTTTATTGTAGCAGTAAATGAAGTAATTAACCTCCTATTTCTGAGATTTTTAATAAACACTGTACTTGAATACACAGTAAGCACATGCATTTAAATACATAACCTGACTTTATTTCTTATCTATGAAGCTAGTTATCCAATTAAATTTTGATTATTTCAATGCACGGAGTTTGAAGAGAACAATTTGCTGTCGGGAAAGCACAAAACGGGTAAGATTTAATAATTTCTGCATCGGATTAAAATTTGTCGATGAAAACAAGGACATAATTTTCTAAAACCGAAAGTACATTCTCTTTGAGATTAAGCTAGGTTTTTTAATGTTTGAAATAAACCCAATTATACTGGAGGCAAACAGTACCAGGTTCATGTTCAGTATCAGGTTCAGTAGTTCATGGTTGCGAAAACTAAAAATTTACACATCTTTCCTTTTTCTTCTCAGTTGCGCGGAATAATGCGGGTTAAGTACTGTCTGTTTGCGTATTGTGCTCCTGGCAGCCACGAACGCTTCCATTTGAAAAGGGGGGGATAGGTTTAGCATGCGCACTTCCCGATGCCTTCAGTTTTTGTTCGCTTGCTACTTCCTCGTTGCATTTCCCCCTATTTCGAGAAAGTCAGAAGAGACTTGGCGCGTGCGCAGATGCGACGGAGGTCTCGCGAAAAAATGTTAGACAATATATTTAACCATTAAGAGATGGCGGGTGACCAACAAGTGGAAACGGACCACTTTATTTTGAATTAGGTAGGGTTAGCGATAAAAGATTTTTTTAAAAATAAGCTTAAGTTTTTACTACTTGCGTGATGCCGTGATGAAACATATTTCAAAATGAAGCGTACATGTCAGTTTAGTTTACCAGAAGTCTCTCAGTGGTGAAGTATAACATTTAATCAGAGCTCAGCTGACTGGATAGAAGAGCCGGCCTTCTATTCAGTCACACCGAGCGAATAAGATAAGTTGAATTTTTGACATGATTAATTGGAGTAGAAATAAATTCAATTATTTCCTCAAAAGTACTTGAGACATAATTTACTAATAGGGGCATTTCACGGTATTTGTGACATAGGAGTGTCCGTAACAAAACTTTTTAAAAATTTTAAACTTTAAAAAAGTTTTGTTACGGACACCCCTAATGTCATAAATACCGTGAAATGATCCAATAACGAGATTTTAAATTAGTAAGGAAGCACGTCTACTTGGTTGAAATCAATTGTAACGCATGAAAGTTAACTGATTCATCGTTAAGTCAGCAGCAAGAGTATCGCAAAATGTAAATTTTGACAAACAAAATCAAGCGGCTTCAGAAATTCCGCAAAAACTCATTTATTGTTTTGTGAGCATCGGCAGAAACGCAATGGCGCGCTTGTTTTCCCTTAATCAACAGTGGAGAACTTCAAAACTCATAAGTTCACATGGACAGAACTTCAACATGGCCATAGGTTAACGACTTCAATCGTGCGTTGTTTTAAAAACCTTCAGTGTGTCAAGGGCGGATCCAGAAATGTTCCAAGGGAGGGGCGATTGATTTTTTTTTTCTTATTTGCCCACTTTTTTCACCATGCATCCTTAACACATGCCGATTACAAATGTTTCGGTCTTCCATTTCGAAAAATTTCCAGATCAGAGCCCGGAACCCTTTCACTTAATATCATCAAAGATCAACTAAATTTGCCTGTTTTAAACTTCAAAATAAAAAAAACTGCTGGAGAAGAGTTCCTCAAAGGAGGGCGATCTCCCCCATCGCCCCTCCCTAGTTTCCGCCCTAGCGGTGTGTTAAGTTTCCATTAACGTGTTGTTGAAGCAAAAGTGGGTAATTCCAAAAACCGTAGTTTGACAGTTAACTGGTTAAATGGAGTGTCTTACAATCCAGAAGAGTTGGGCTCTCTTGTTAAAAAGTTTTGTGATTTTTACAAGTATGGATTTACATTAAATGTGTGTCACTGACGATGTTGCTTAAGTTTTATTTATTTAAATATGAAATCATTGGAAGTCTTCCTACTTTTATTCTTTATTTTTCAATGCACAATAAATATGGTGATACACCCCTCCTCATAACTTGAGTTACAAAAAAGTTCCACAGTTAAAGGTTAAGGTATCAATCCTAATTGTATGCTCTTTATTGCAGTGTATCTAAACCGTCAAGGTTTTGAAAATTTCAAAGTACTTCTCTACTGAGTAAACATGAAATTTAAATATAAAAAATACTGTAAATCTCAAACTAAAGAGAAAAAAAAAACATTAATTTCACATTAAAATACAGAAGTTTATTGATTATACATTATTCAACTTTCAGTTCCAAAATTCGCAATTTTTTGCAGTAAGCATAGTATTTTGGCTACTGAAAGAGTTTCTGAAAAGTTGATAAAATCAATCTCAATAATTCTTGTAATATAACCAGACTCAAATCATTGCCAACAATATTTTCCCCGTTCAGGAGCCCTTCCCAAGAACTACTCTCTGGTTAAACTTGAAATTACCGACTGTCGAAGTCAAACTAGACTTATTAACACGAAAATTGCTACGTGTGTATCTAACACTTGCCTTAAAAATTATTTCAGTTAAAATTGGTGCTACAAAAGTCAATATTTTAATAAGTGGTACCACGCAACTAAAGCTCAGTGAAGTTAAAATGTCTAAATTTTATGTAGCTTCGTTTTTGGATTTCGAGGTTTATGAAATTTTACTTACAATAGTTGCATAGCAATGCTTTCATTACTGATATATAATTCTTGTTGCGAAGTAAAATATGTCCCGACTTAATTTTATCGCTTTTACATGCTTGGTTAGTTTTTTATGATGCTTAATTAAGTTTACCAGTTTATATGTTAAACATTACGGGTAACTGTACAATAAGTTTAACCCATTAATGCCTAGCGTCCCTTTTTAGGGATGGTCCAAAAAAGGGTCTGAATTTTCCCCAAATGAACATTTCAACTAAATAATAGTGTTCAATGAGTACCTTGGTATTGTTTCAATTCGTTTTTACAGATTGCAGCTCATAACCATTGTAAAGTGTGTTCTGTAGCAGTTTTAATATGATCTTTATCAAAAATCACATCGTTCACAATCTCAAGGAAAAAAGCTAAGTTTTTAAAGTTATTCCTAGCTTCCCAGTTAATGTTAATTGCTGATTTTATTTCTTCTTTTAAAATGTCTTTTTAAATACTATATCGTAGGCAGAAATTTTTTTTAGTAAAAGAAGTATGTACCCTCTGGGGTCTATCGTAAATTTTAAGGCACGATTTTTCTTTCCTTAATAAAACAATTATTTTTAACAATGTTTTTCTTATTATTCTTTCCGTCCATTAAATACTGTTTGTAACCAGTATACAAAATATCTTTGGAAAAAAATGTCAGGCATTAATTGGTTAAGATAAAAATCTAAGTGACAATGTTTAACGCCTGTGTTGCAGAAATAGTTCAGACCGTACCGCCTACTAGCATGTGCTGTTCCTCGTAGGCTACGGTTCACACAAATTGCTATTCCTAATTTATCATTACAAAATGTGGTATTTGTTAAAGTTAGAATCACAGATTTTTAGAAATTGACTGCGACCCAACATAAGTTTATTGGTGTTGCTTACAAAAATGTTTTAAATCTTGAATGAACCTTTGTATTTAAGCCAAGCAAGGTTCGTAATTGCAAGTTGCAGCATATTGCATTCACTTAACTGTGAAAATTTATTTGTAGTAACATAAAGCCGGAACATTTCGGAACGCTAACAGCAATTAGTTAAATGAGCTAAAATATTTAATTACATTAAATAACATATATATACTTCTCGAATAGTTTAAATTAGACTCATTACTTGAAAATTTGCAGCTCTTAGACCAAGGATCTCGGTCAATGAATAACGCATTTAGTTTCTGCGTGGATAGATATCAAAAAGTTAAGTAAACGCCATGAAAAATAATAGCCTTCAGTAAAGTTTACGTAACTGAAAATCACAAATTAAGCGCCGTAACATAGTTCAATTTGACATTGATTCAATAATTTTGTAAAATCTGAGCTATTTTTAGCCCAATCTGTATTTCATAAGAATTTGTAAGACAAGTTGAGCCTGACTCATAACTTGCATGCAAAATTTCAAAAAGTATACCTGTCAAATGTTCAGCTACATTTTAAATGTAACTGATCATTTGACACACTTGTGCTGGTATTGCCAAAAATAATTTTCACATTGTGAATTAAAAGCTGATATTGTAGATTTACAAAGATAATGAACAATTAAAATAGTAAACAATAATTGACAATGTATATCAAGCACAAATTAGCAACCTGGTTTACTATGTTATTACTATGTATGCAACTTGGTGTACTATGTTATGGTTTACTGTTGTCATCCGTTGTACAAAGATATTTATTG
>JAXGGA010013498.1:0-35030 GCA_038373865.1 Uloborus plumipes
TTTTTTTTTTTTTTTTTTTTTTTTACCGATTCGCTTTCTTTCATTCTGCTCTTTTTTGTTCTTGCGGTTAACAGTTTAACCTGGTGTTTTTTTTTATTATGTTAGCCTTTTGGCTTATCGTGTCGCCAATCGAATTCTTTCTTTCCATTTCGTACCTGGTAGAAAGCTTCGGTTCATTCTTTATTTTCCCATTGGATCTTTTTTGGCTTCGAATTTTTTTATTGGTGTTCATGTAATCCGCTATGTTTGCTTTTTAAGCTGTTCGCTTCTGTTTCCGTTGCTTTTGTCGGATGTCTGTGCATCCATAAGCTCACAACTTTTTTGCATTGATAAAGGCGTTCCTTGTAACGCCGAAACACGTGTCTGCAGTATCCCTGCTCATTTGTGCATTGTAACGTTGTTTATTTTCTGTACATCTTTAGCACAAAGGTATTTGTAACTTTATAGAGTCTTTGGTTATACTACCTATATTTTAAAAAATATATATCAGATTGAATGCAATTGTTTATTTTATTTCCAAAAGGCTTTTAACAGAGTGGACAATTCGAAGCATAGAAAAACTAGGGACATGGATAATAATTGTTTTTTGGGGAAATGTTTTTTCATTTGCGTAATAAACTGCAGAAATGGTGTCAGAAGAAAATTTGAGACTTCTTTTGCTCAGCAAATTGAATGACAACTAAAACTAAATTCATATTAAAAATGTAAAAGAGTACTTACAAGGAGACCTTACGGTCTCGGAAATTCAGATCGGGATGAGATTTGGCAGATTAGTAGTACCCCTTAGGGGTACTCTAAGGTTAAAATAATATAGCGCACTAGCCATAAAATTCTGAAAAAATCGCCTTTCAAGTTTTGCACACAGTCATTTACTAGTTAAGTCTCCCCACTTGTATCGCCTGGGTGGCTCAGTCGGCAGAGCGTACATCTTCTAATCTTTAGTCCCGGGTTCAATTCCACTGCTACTTTTTTTTATTTCTTTTTTTGCGAATTTTGTGGCTTATTCAGCAGAGTGCTGTGCTTCCAAGCCGGCGACCAGGGTTGGATACCGCCAGAAGATTTTTTAAAAAAATATTTATAAAGTGATTGTTACAGCAAAAATTGAAATTTAATTGGAGGTAATACTAGAAAAAAATATGTGATGTGTTTGAAATTATAGCACATTAAAACTCTATTCACTATTCACACAAATGAGTGATAACACATTCATACATTTAACACTTTTAAATTCACAAAAAAAAGAAAGAAAAAAAAGTAGCAGTGGAATCGAACCCGGAATTAAAAATTAGAAGTCGTACGTTCTGCCGACTGAGCCATCCAGGCGATACACGTAGGAAGACTTAAGTTGTATATGACTGTGTGCAAAACTTGAAAGGCGATTTTCTCGGAATTTCATGGCTAGTGCGCTTTATTATTTTAACCTGAGAGTACCCTTAAGGGGTACTACTAATTTGCCAAATCTCATCCCGATCTGAATTTCCGAGACCGTAAGGTCTCCTTGTTAAACATATCGTCGTCCTGATGAAAGACAAAGAGATATTAGTAATGTTTATTAAATTCCTTTTATTCACAAAAAATGTTTATTTGAACATTTGTGACTTCATAATTGAGCTTGTATGAATATGTGAAAAAGTGTCCTTTGCCCCCCCCTCCCCCCCCCCACCTACACACACCAAGATAGTGCCTTGATCCAGCACTGCTCCGGGCTCCCCCTGTTTTAAGAGCAAGAATCTGAGAAACTGTCATGCCTAGCATTATGAGGTGATTCATGACCTCTCAGATTTTCTCCCAAAAATTACCAAATGTTTATTATCTTATTGAAAGACCAAATCCAGAATGTGTTCTAAAGTTGAGTTGTTTAGTTTTTATGGATCCCTAAAGATGAAGGTGCGGCATCAAAAATTAAGCGGATTTTCAAGACATGGAAGTTGCCGTGAGTCAAAACTCTTACCAGGAACTGTTTAACTCCAATTTTCTTTTTGTATATGGAATATAGAAGGTTGAAACTTTACAAAATGAATGTTAAATTTGTGGTAAGTTGTTGCTGTAAGGTCAGTGAAGGCCCTCAAAACAAAGCATTTTTAACGTTTTTTAGTGTTTTTGAGGTTTAAAAACAGCTTGTAAATTTCAGTTGGCACGGCAAAAGTAGTGTCGTTTGAAAGACTAGTGTAAGCACTTTAAAATAATGTATAAATAACCGAGGAAGGTTCAACGTGCTTTTAGTTGCGTAAGGCCGAAATATGAAAAATGTCATATTTTACCGATATTCAAACGGTCATAACTTCCTCTGCCAACAACAAATTGAAATATTTATTTTGCCAATGTCATACTCTATTCTTTGTCTTAACAGAACAGTTGAGTCCTTTGAAGCGAAATGTAAAAAATTTTTTTGTAATTTCTGGTAAGAGTTTTGGCTCACGGCAACTTCCATGTTTTGAAAATCCGCTTAATTTTTGATGCCGCACCTTCATCTTCAGGGGTCCATAAAAACTAAACAACTCAACTTTAGAGCAAAACATTCTGGATTTGGTCTTTCAATAAGATAATAAACATTGGTAATTTTTGGAAGAAAATCTGAGAGGTCATGAATCACAGGCGTGACACTCTCTCAGATTCTTGCTCTTAACAAAGTTCCTATGCCACTGCTCCCGCGATTCTCTTACGAGAAAAAAACGTTTTGAACATTGTATTGTCGAATATCTAGTTTGTACCGCAAGTTTCGTCACTGAAGTTCTGCGAATAAAATGTGTAGGCCCGCAGAATTTCAAACGAAGCCCGTTTTCCCGCGATTCTTTAACACGGAAGAATTTTTTGTTTGAAACAAAATTTGAATAACTATAGTTTGTACAGCAAGTTTTGTCACTGAAGTTCTGCGGATAAAATGTGTATAGGCCCCCCGCAGAACTTCAAACGAATCCCGCTCCCGCGACTCTTTAACGCGGAAGAATTAATTGTTTTAAACATAATTTGAAAAACTATTTGTACTATACGCTTCGTCACTGAAGTTCTGCGGCCAAAATGTGAAAGCCCGAAGAATTTCAAGCGAAGCTTACGTCCCTGCGATCCCCTCATGAGGAAACATGGTTTTAAACACAACTGAATATCTAATATATGCTACGAAGTGTCGTCACTGAAATTCTGCGGATAAAATGTGAATACCTGCAAACTTTCAATTGAAAACCTAAGCCCTTGCGAATCTCTTGCGAAAAAATTTCAAACATAATTTGAAGAACTGATTTGTGTACCTACCGTAAGCTTCGTCACTTAAGATCTGCGGCCAAAATGTGAAGACTCGCAAAATTTCAGATTAAGTTTGCGTCCCTGCGATTCTAATGCGGAAAAAAAAAATCGTTGGAAACATTATTTTAATAACTAATGTGTACTGCAAGTTTCGTAGCTGAAGTTCTGCGGTCCAAATAAGTACTGCAGAACTTCAAACGAAGCCTGTGCAAGTGTCATCACAGAAGTTCTGCGGAAAAAACAGGAAGGTCCTCAGAATCTATAGTCAAGTCGTCCGCACGTCTGCTGTGGTCTATGGCAATTTTCACGGCACTGGCTACGGCGCCGGTATTATTGCCTGCTGCTCTGCTTTCTAACTATAACGTTTTTTTTTTTTGGTTGCTCAATTTTGAACAGAATTGTTCTGCAGCCCCAATGTCTGTTCTGTGACGTACGTCGCCGATTTAGCAGCATTCTGCTTTCGGGATACCCAGTGATGCAATTGACAAAAATGTTTAGGAGAACTCACTTTGAGTTATAGGGGACCCACCAAAAGAAAAGTGGTTTGAAAAAACTTATATTTGCAATTTTTACAACTAAAAACCCTAAATATACCCCCCCCCCCCATACTACAGAATTGTACGAACACTTTAAAAAAATAATTAAAAAATAACAGGAGAGGTTCAGTTGTCACCGCCTGTTGACAAGGGCCCCTAACAAGGGGTGCTCCCCTTAAACAAGGGACCTGCTTCAATCGCAAATAGTACGATAAAATTTAATTTTGATGTGTTGTTTTAAATTATTTTTCCTCTTTAAAAAGCTCTCTGCTTTCCATGTCATAGGCTTGATAGTAGCTTTTTGCTTTAACTCGCACAGGTAAAGTAAAAGATTATTGTAAAGCCGTCTTTCAAAAGCTTTGCAGATGACCAAAAATGGGTATCAAGTTTCCCGTTGGACGCAAATAGTGTAATCGCACCGCAGCTTCCAGTTTCATTATAACTCGCTAAAATTGGCGATTTTTCAAAAAAAATTAGCTGACTTTAGGACCTTATATTTCGATAACGGGGGCGCGAGGGCAAAAACGTGTGGGTCCAGAAACATGTTTTACAATGCTCTTTCGATTGGTACTAATTTTAAAAAAAATTCATTATTCCATGATCGCGTACTTTCCTGGTTAGAAGTTACTATTATTTATTAAAAAATGAATTAGTTCTCATAAGTTTATATTATTTTATTTTTAATGCTAGCTAAACTTCTTTTAAATATAGATGCAAATGAGGGTGTTCAAAAGGTACAATAATCGACTTAAATGCAAAAAATCAGTTTTGCAACTAATTAAAAAGATACACAACATTTGAGAATGTTACAGTGACATTTACTGAATATTTAATTATTTCAGGAATAAATTTAAAAGTAGTACAAATTATCTGCTTCAAGAGTGTTTTTTTGACAGTACTACCAATTCCTATTTTATGAAATTTTTATGCAGTGGAGTTATGAGTAAATTGTTTATATTTTTAACGTATAATTAAAATTACTAACATACCATATTTTCGGGTAGATAAGCTGCGGCTTATACCTGTTTCAAAGCTGAATTTTAACTCTTGCCCCTTATAGGCCATGGCCAAGTTCATGTTGTGTTTATAATTATTGCTTAAAAACATAACAAATTCGAGTCTGACATCCAGAACCACAACTGCAAAGCCCTTGAAAACATCTATTTTGAAAAGAGTGATAGCATTTCTGCTTATTCAGATGTTATTTTATTCTCCTAGATCAGATAAGGAAGTGGAATAAATTAAGAACCAGCGGGTGACCGAAGCTCCGCTCGAGGAAAACAGGTATCGAAGCTAACTCGAAGATTTAAATTTTCAATTGTGATTTATCAAAACAATACATGCCATAAGAAAATTTGTGAAACCATTGGTGAAAAGATAACCGGTTAAAGTGCACCATTGTAAACTATTCTAAACAAAGTTAGAGTTTGGAAAGGGAACTATTCTATACAAAGATTAAGTTTGAAAAGTCATAGGAAATAAAATGTAATTGATAATAAAAAAAAACTATACAATTAAAAAAATGGTACAAAGTGAACAGTGTAAAGATTGAAGTGTGTTGAAGTTCAATATTTTCGACAAATTTATTTAGAAAAACCAAACCTCGTGATTCCTCGTGGCCAAAAACCCCAGACCCCAAAGTTTACCGGAGTTAATTAATTCTGGGGCGATTTTCGACTTGGCAACCATTCCTCGTATTACCCCTAATGTGTACCAGGGGACCGAGCCCGCTCGGTTAAAAAAAAGAGGTTTGTAAACTCGTGTTTTTTTCTAAAGTGCGAAGTACTTATTTAGATAAACTTGAAAAGCATTTTTGAGCCTTTGGTTGCAATTACGCATTCAAAACAGCCGTAATTTATTTTAAAAAACACAACCTTATTTAATCCATGCTCACCGTAAAATCACACCTAATTTCATTTTATTTGGCGCCGAAGGCGCGGGAGGTTTTGATGAGAATGGAAGCAGAGTCCCTGTTCTCCAGTACGCATTTGGTTCCAGTTGGTTTTGACTTTCACTTCACTTCACACTCCAGGTCCCCCCCCCCGTTCATACCACAACTCGCTTTTTAACCGGGGTGGGGCCCTGAAGAACGCTCTGCTCATTTTTAAACCAGGCCCAAGGGCCGAGCAAACCCTTGGCCCAGCACCCCCCAGAGGTTTCGTTTCACTTGGAACATTTTGTGACCACAAATATTTTTAAAGTCCCCCAGCCACCATTAATGAAGACGGTGGACCTTTGATCGGCGGCCAAATGATCGACCCGAAACCCTCCAGTTACGAGTCCGACGACTAACCGATTGGACAGCCGCGGCCTCAGGCCTCTATATAGACGAGCAGACGCTTCAAGATTATCACTTAGGATCTAGCGCGTGTGTGAGGATTGTCTTTTCTGGCCAGTTATCGCTTTTTGGTAACTTTTTACGTAAATTAACAAAGCTTGGCAATGTCCCGAAACTTTGCTCTGGTAACCCTAATTCCTCAACAATGAAAAATGAAAGTGAAAGTTAATAAGTTGGATCCAAAGTGGTGAAACTTAAGCTTGATGCGTCGGCCTGTCTATATAGCGGCTCTACCGCTGCCCATACCCAATTCTAACTTTATTTTGATCGATCTCTTTTAAATTTCAAAAACAATAACAATTCTAACATGTTGCCAAAAATTATTTGCCAAATACCATAAAAACATAAATTTACGCTGATGTGATTAAATATGAAATCCATTGTTAAAACGTGGTTGCTATGAAACAGTATAACAATAAGAGTAATCATAAAGAAAATGGCGTAGTAAGAAATCTGCTCAAACTTTTAATGAATCCTATCTGTAACTTCGAACTTTTCGGCCGTAGCGCTTCAAAACCGGCGCCAATCGATTCCTCGTGGCCAAAAACCCCAGACCCCCAAGTTTACCGGAGTTTATTAATTCTGGGGCGATTTTCGACTTGGCAAACATCTCTCGTATTATAGTATAGGATAAAAACATCAACCATAACCAACGTGTCTAATAAACCAATGAATCCAAACGAAACGAAAAAACGCCCACCATTTTGCCCTGACGATGGGAAGTAGGGTTGCAGTAGAAACCAACTGGAGCAGAACAGGGTTACTATAAGTTGCAGTTATCGCCAAAATATTGCAACGTTTTATTTATCTATGATATTGAAACACTTTTCAAATTATTGTTCCTATTCTTTGTCATTGTTTTTGAACGATGTTAATACCAGTATACAGCGTTAGGTGGGTGTAGGTTCTCGCAGATTGAATTTTTGACAAAGTTTTATGCGGCTTATACGCCGATGCGGCGTATCTGATGAAAGAATTATTTTTTTCTCCCGAATTTTGCGAAGTGCGGCGTATACGGTGGTGCGGCTTATCAACCCGAACATACGGTAATTAAATATTGTCAAATTTTAATTAATTACAACTAATTAACACTAAGAAACTAAGATGTATGCATTATCAATATTACAGCTAATAGAAATTAGTCAGCTTAAAACCCTTTTGCCAAGCTTTAGACAGTTTAAGACACTTTTGGACAGTTTTCGACAGTTTTGAACAGTAAAACCCACCTGTCCTGTCCAAAACCAGTTTTGGACGTCCAAAACCCCAACCCTGCCCACAATCAATGTCCATCGACCCCATGTGGACCGCAAACGGCACACCCGACACAAGCACGAAAACTCAAACAAAAGCCATAAAAAAGAAAGGAGACTCACCAACCACAACAAACACGGCGCTGACACCAACCACCAGAAACCAACTACCGAGGAGAGCACCAACAAACTCCGAGCCTGATCCAGCAAAACTCAACTAAACAGATCCGGACAGCGCCATTTTCCTCTGGAGCAACTACAGACAGTCCACTCGACAAGGTCGAAACAAGACAGCGAACCTCGCAGACCAACAAGAGACCTTTCCCTGACCTTTCCAAACTTCCTAATGACGACCGCACACAGTTCATGCATTTTGGACCTTCCCTGCAACTCTTGGTGGAATGGCTAGGTGGAGCATTCGAGCTCTGGAGGTGCGAATAGCTAACACCGTTGAGTGACCGAAACACAAAAATGAAAAAAACTGTCTTTGGCAGGGATTCAAGTGAAACAGTCGATCGCACATTACAATCGCTACTGGAAATGAATTACATTAGAACGTTTCTTGATAAAAACATCGTGACGTCAGCGTGACGTTTGCCTATGAAAAACGAGCTAGATAAAACGTCACAGCCTACTTGGCGAATAAGAGGAGATCGCTGAGTGCTTGTGAGCTCTTATTGGCTCCACCCGTAGTGGCGTCATGCCAAGTAAAGTTAATGATAATGTAATTCACTTCCAGTAGCGATTGCAATTCGAAGCGATCGCAGTGCTGTTTCACTTGAATCCCTGCCTTTGCTTATCCACGTGCTTTATAGAAGAAAAAGGTTACCGGTTAGTATATTCGAACACACCACATCCATCACAAAACATGAGGACTGCTACCGGTTAGGTCATGCAACCAAAAATTCCAGTAAAACTGAGACCCAAAATTGGCAACACATCGGTTTTTGAGTTTGTTTGCTTGGTCGTAGCCTACGAAGATCGCGCTCCGCTTTTACACCAGCCTGTAATTTTCCCTCAAAAAGCGAGGGACAGGGGCAAGGAATTTCGCCGCCAGATGTCGCGTTAGCAGTACCAAACAAAGCGCTTTTATAATGAAACCCTACGGGATTTTGAGTGTCAGACTTGGTAGATTTTTCAAAAATTATGGGCATTTTTTTTTTAAATTTCAATTCACTAGCATTGTAACAACTCAAGTTGATCTCCAAAAGCTACTGAAAAGGAATTTTTTTGCTTGGAAATTAAATTAACGCTAGATGAACACGACTCTGTCAGTAATTGCGCTTCAGATTAAAAAATGAACAAGTTACTTTTGAAAAAGCAAAAAAATATATCTTTTTTTAAAAACAACATTTTTTCTAGGATTTTCAATCCTATGTGAAGTCAGCTGAATATTATTTTCCCATACATATACATGAGTGCAGCAGCAAACAAGTCTTATGCACTTTCACCCCATGATTTTTTTAAAAAAAGTAAGTTATTTTTAAAAAGTTATATTAATTTAATTCCGTTTTTAATATTTTTAACTTTATTTTTTAAAAAGAATTATGAATTTAAATTAAAAAAATTGTAAAAATATTTTATTCAGAGAAATAAAACTTGTCAAATAAAAAAATAAACGAAAATTAAAGAATAATAAAAATGAAAAAATAAATAAATAAATAAATAAAGATTTAAAAAATCATTAATTTTTAACTCTGAAATATGGGGGGGGGCACTAACGATGGATCCTTTACTTTTGAAAGTGAGAGAGCAGTCATCCTCTTTATCCCTGTACGAGCCGCCTATGCTTCGAATGCCCCCCCCCCCAAAAAAAAAAGCCCGAGACCCCACCAGAAAGTGAAAGAGAAAATCTTTAAAGCTTTTTCCCGTAACAGTTTAGGGGACGGCATTATTTCAACTTGGCCCATCCGCCATCCCTCAAGCACCTCCGTAAACGAGACTCCCTCAAAATGATATAAAAAATGAACAAACAAATAAAACTAATATTAGCTTGCCTAAAAAATAGCAACAACGCAATCAGCGCCAGGAACACTCCCCCCCCCCCCGGTAGTACACCCCGTTAGTCCCACACTGAAATGAGTTCTTTCAAGGCCAAACATTTTTGTATCGGGGCACACTATACAAGTAGGTGAATGAGGAGCAAAGTGAAATAGAGGGGCAAAGTGAAATGGAGAAATATTTTCAGTTTGCAGCGCCACGTTTCAAGCAATATTTTAACTAAGTTCCTGAACATTTTGCTGATTCCTGTCAAGAACTAAATACTTCTGGAGATAGACGAAAAAACTATACAAGTGGTTTTTAGAATTTGATTCACTTATTGTAATATTCGGAGGTTTCGAAAAATATTTATTGTCATTAAAATTCTTGTATTTATCGTTTTAAGTGCTAATTAGGATCTACTAATATCCAGTGCAGTACTTATTTAGTTCATGTTAAGCATTTTTTGAATTAAAATGCTCAATGCAATTCGTCAAGATGCTCGCTGGGCAAAGTGGATGATGCAAAGTGAAATAGCTCATTTTGTTTACTTATTCATTAATGTTTTTTTTTCTCACTCATTGTTTTACATTACTCTATTATTTGATTGATAAATATTTCATTCACATAAGATGTGTGAAAGTAAACATTATAAAATAACAAGAAACATATCGCTGTTGAAAATGACAAAATTTTAATCTCATGAATAAATTAAGAAAAAAAAAAGTGTGGCATTAATATCTTAAACTAGCGATTATTTAAAAAGAGTGCAAGTTGCTCGGGATAAAAATCTTATGTGCTTTGCCCGTTGGCCCCGTTATCAATATTGTTGGTATTAGATAAAGATAAAAATACCATCGAATGAATCGGAATGAATTTCATATCAATTTCAGAGAAGCCTTATCATTCAAAATTCTCATTAAGATTATTATTAAAACAAGCTGCGTGCCTTGGCGTTGCACGGGCTACCTTAGAAATGAAAGCGATGTCAAGTGACACATCCGCTTTCGGCAAAGCAAAAAACTCGCCGCCACGGCGGCTCGCTATGGCCAGCGCCCTCTACACACAGTCACAGTTGCCAAAACAATACTTTTAACAAACGCCATGTCTCGAGAAGAGCGAATTTGAAGATTTTTTAAAATTTCTTCCGAATTTCTTTATCAAACCTTATGTTAATTAAAACTAATTATGCCTGAAAAATTACGATCGATCGGTACCTGGTTCGACGTTCAGCTCATTGGCATTCAGGAGAAAGAAACAGGACATAGATACATAGAAAGATACTCAGTTTTCAAAAAAGTAGAGTACTGTTCATAGCAACCGTATACAACTATTCTCAGGAAATACTGGTTCGAATTAAAAATTCTTTTTGTGTTGAACAGCCCATTTTATCAGGAAGGCTTCAGTCTAACTAACATTGCACTATATGTAAGGAGTTATTATTTTAGTTTAAAAATAATTCTGGTTGAAAAGCACGAGCGGATTAGTTTCCACTCTCCTCGAGAGATGGCATTCATTGGAAGTATTGTTTTGGCAACTGTGTGTAGAGGTCGCTGGCAGCAGCGAGTCGCCGTGGCGGTGAGTTTTAACGGACTCCGTAATAAATTAGTAATTATTGCAAAAGTTATAAAAACACAAAAAACATTGCTGAAATTTTATTGAAAGTCACAAAAATGGAATACAAAATTTACATAAAAGATGTCCCCATGATATTATCAGTATTATTTTTTAAATTTACCTTTAAAAAAACCTGAGTAAGGAATTTTTTTTAAGCTTGGACTAGCAAAAATAATGGATACCGGTCAATTTTTGTGCTGACCGGCAGCGGTTTACTGGACCACTAGTTGTGAATTGCTGATTTAGAAAAACTGATTGCTGATTGATGACGTGTATATTCGTGAAATCTCATTTCACTTTGACTAAAAATATTTTTACTTTTTTAAAGGCACTTTCAGATAATTTCAATTCTATTTTTTCTCTAAAACAGAGAAGCAAGAAAATTTTAAAATTATGGATACAAAGCAAATTTTTTCAAAAGTGAAAGGGGGCTATATACTCAATTCATATTACATCGAAAAGCGACAAAAAACCATACGAACTGTAAAAAAAGATATTGATAAATCGATTAACTGTAGTAAAACATTCATTTTTGTGTAAGACAGATTTTGAAAATGTTTTTAAAGTGCGAATTTGCAAAAGAAGTATGTATCGCTTACATCTGATTTGGAGCTACAAGAAACGTCTTTATCAATACAGAAAGATGTTGTGTTGTGTATAAAAATTGTACGATTTCAGAAATTTTTTCACAAACACAAATATTTTTGTCTGAAAAACATAACTTAGTGTTTTTAGTATGAATCTGACAACAACATGTATGACCTTGAGAGAGTTACTTTAAATTCGGAAAAAGAGACATTTTACTACCAAAAGACCCAGTGGTCGCACCCAAAAGTGATGGCGTCCGCCCTTAAATGATGAAAACGCTCCCCCCCCCCGGCTAGAGCAAAATGAGCCTACCTCACAAAAGGGAGGAGGATTTAGAAAAAAAGGTCAAAACCGTCCTATAGATGGGGAGGAAAAGCGAAAGAAAACGGAAAAATTCAGTTGGACTTACTTTATCAGAAAAGCCAGAGATCCCACCATTAGAGAGGTGGGCGAGGAATCATACCGCGGACTGCAACATAGCAATTTTTAGCGCGATTGTTTTCAAGGGCTTCTCTTTCGGGAGAGGGAGGGGACAATCGCTTTTGCAAGGATGGCCGATCCCAGCAAAAGCGATGGCAAGTTGAAAATACTTTTAACAAAATAATAATAATAATAATAACTTTATAAAACCCTTTTTCAAGTATTTGTATGCATGCGTATATTATAATAATTATATGTAGAATATCATATTTATCCAGGGCCAATTTTTTCAATTGGCAGAGTAAGCAGTTCTAATGCAAAAAATTTTTAGTGATACCGAATTTTGCTTTAACCATACTTTTTTTATTTATTTATTCTTGAGAATAAAATTTTGTCATTTTCCACAGCGATATATTTTTCGTTATTTTATAATGTTTACTTTCACACATCTTATGTAAATGAAATATATATCAATCAAATGATAGAGTAATGTAAAACAATGAGTGTGAAAAAAAAAAACATAAATGAATAAGTAAACAACTTGAGCTTTTTCACTTTGCATCATCCACTTTGCCCAGCGAGCATCTTGACGAAATGCATTGAACCTTTAAGTTCAAAAAATGCTTAACATGAACTAAATACGTACTGCATTGGATATTAGTAGATCCCAATTAGCACTTAAAACGATAAATACAAGAATTTTAATGACAATAAATATTTTTCGAAACCCCCGAATATATAACTTTTGCAATAATTACTAATTTTTTACGGAGTCCGTTAAAACTCACCGCTACGGCGGCTCGCTGCGGCCAGCGACCTCTACACACAGTTGCCAAAACAATGCCTCCAATGAACGCCATCTCTCGAGGAGAATGGGAACTAATCTGCTCGTGCTTTTCGACCATTATTATTTCTAAACTAAAATAATAACTTCTTACATACAGTGCAATGTTATATAGTCTAAAGCCTTCCTGATAAAATGGGCTGTTCAACACAAAAAGAATTTTTAATTCGAACCAGTATTTCCTGAGAATAGTTGTATACGGTTGTTATGAACAGTACTCTACTTTTTTGAAAACTGAGCATCTTTCTATGTATCTATGTCCTATTTCTTTCTCCTGAATGCCAATGAGCTGAACGTCGAACCAGGTACCGATCGATCGTAATTTTTCAGGCCTCATTAGTTTTAATTAACATAAGGTTTGATAAAGGAATTCGGAAGAAATTTAAAAAAATCTTCAAATTCGCTCTTCTCCGAGGCATGGCGTTTATTAAAAGTACTGTTTTGGCAACTGTCACTGTGTATAGAGGGCGCTGGCCTTAGCGAACCGCCGTGGCGGCGAGTTTGTTGCTCGGCCGAAAGCGGATGTGTCACTTGACATCGCTTTCATTTCTAATGTTTCCCGTGCAACGCCAGGCCACGCAGCTTGTTTTAATAATAATCTTAATGAGAATTTTGAATGATAAGGCTTCTCTGAAACTGATATGAAATTCATTCCGATTCATTCGATGGTATTTTTATCTTTATCTAATACCAACAATATTGATAACGGGGCCAACGGGCAAAGCACATGAGATTTTTATTCCGAGCAACTTGCACTCTTTTTAAATATAAGCTAGTTTAAGGTATTAAGTGCCACACTTTTTTTTTCTTAATTTATTCATGAGATTAAAATTTTGTCATTTTCCACAGCGATATGTTTCTTGTTATTTTATAATGTTTACTTTCACACATCTTATGTAAATGAAATATTTATCAATCAAATAATAGAGTAATGTAAAACAATGAGTGTGAAAAAAAAACATAAATGAATAAGTAACCAAAATGAGCTATTTCACTTTGCATCATCCACTTTGCCCAGCGAACATCTTGACGAATTGCATTGAGCATTTAAATTCAAAAAATGCTTAACATGAACTAAATAAGTACTACACTAGATATTAGTAGATCCTAATTAGCACTTAAAACGATAAATACAAGAATTTTAATGACAATAAATATTTTTCGAAACCTCCGAATATTACAATAAGTGAATCAAATTCTAAAAACCACTTGTATAGTTTTTTCGTCTATCTCCAGAAGTATTTAGTTCTTGACAGGAATCAGCAAAATGTTCAGGAACTTAGTTAAAATATTGCTTGAAACGTGGCGCTGCAAACTGAAAATATTTCTCCATTTCACTTTGCCCCTCTATTTCACTTTGCTCCTCATTCACCTACTTGTATAGTGTGCCCCGATACAAAAATGTTTGGCCTTGAAAGAACTCATTTCAGTGTGGGACTAACGGGGTGTACTAACGGGGGGGGGGGGAGTGTTCCTGGCGCTGATTGCGTTGTTGCTATTTTTTAGGCAAGCTAATATTAGTTTTATTTGTTTGTTCATTTTTTATATCATTTTGAGGGAGTCTCGTTTACGGAGGTGCTTGAGGGATGGCGGATGGGCCAAGTTGAAATAATGCCGTCCCCTAAACTGTTACGGGGAAAAGCTTTAAAGATTTTCTCTTTCACTTTCTGATGGGGTCTCGGGCTTTTTTTGGGGGGGGGAGGGAGGGGGCATTCGAAGCATAGGCGGCTCGTACAGGGGATAAAGAGGATGACTGCTCTCTCACTTTCAAAAGTAAAGGATCCATCCTTAGTGCCCCCCCCCCCATTTCAGAGTTAAAAATTAATGATTTTTTAAATCTTTATTTAATTATTTTTTCATTTTCATTATTTTTTAATTTTCGTTTATTTTTTTATTTAACAAGTTCATTTCTCTGAATAAAATGTTTTTTCAATTTTTTAAATTTAAATTCATAATTCTTTTTAAAAAATAAAGTTAAAAATTTTAAAAACGGTATTAAATTAATATAACTTTTTAAAATAATTTACTTTTAAATGCGCTTTGAGCCGACAGATGGCGCGTTTGCAGTACTAATTTTTTCATCCCCCTTTTAGCTTTAGAAATAGGTCGAAAATTACAGGCTGGTATAAAGCGGAGCGCCATTCCACGTAGGCTACGGCTTGGTTTGCTTGTTTGCTTACATCTTGGCCCGTTTGTAAATAATCAAATTCGTAAGGTTTTCATAGCTATCTTTCATACCTGTACATTGCAAAATTATTCCTTTGAATGCTAACTCAAATCTTGATAAAATTTCAATGTTTTCGTTTAAAATTTTAGTTCACTGTTTCTCTCTTGCACTGTATTTTTAAAGTTTGCTGCAACTCGCTTTGCCTGTAGTGTTGTGCTATGCACATGAATAGTATCTGCACTTGTTAACAAAATTATCTATTGTTACCGGGCAGTTCTACGTAACGTATTTATCCTAATGTTTTACAGATGGTCACGTTTGAACTAGAAATGTTTAAAATATAAGCATAAAGTTGTATTATTGGAATCAAATACAAAGGGGTGCAGACTTTTCAAGTCAGTTCAAGCTCGACTGCAGATACCACTTTTGCTACTTACTTGCATGCAAATTAAACTAAAAAAAGAAATAATTTTGGTTCTCTAAGTGTATGTCTTCGGGAGTAAGATAATAAATAATTAATTTCTACAATCATTCTACGTATACATGATTTGTCATTATTGAATTACTATTTTTATCAGATTGTTATATTTTACTTTAATTTGAATGGTCAGAAACATAATACTTGCAAAGCTTAGATCAGATGGTTGCAATTTTATAATTTTGTACTACCACAGAAGTTTGATATTCTTAAATTTATTGTTTTTCTTTTGTTTGGAAAAACTGTATTGCTTGAGTCATGGAAAGACAAGCAGAAGTCATGGATTTCAAAACTGAATGAAATAGATACCCTGCAGTTGGTTTATTCTTTTTACATTATTAAATAAATTTTAGATATCTTTCTACAATATAAAAAATACACAATAAATTTAGCAATGAAAACAAAAATTATTTATTCTAAGTGGAGACAGTATGCAATTGAATCAATATATTCTTCTAGGTCAATATAATTGTTGATAGGTATTTAAATCCTTGTATTCGTCTATCCAATTCTGCGTATATGTTTGGTGCTTCAGTTGGTGCATACAACATGCACATATGGGCCAAATTCTCTGCCTGATTTTTTTGTAACAGCTCTATTAATGCGAAAATGTTTAATGGCATGCTTGCCACCTCTCTGTTGATTTTTGAGTGCCATGTCTCCACAATATTATTGGTCCTCTCTTTGTTATTCTCGAAATGGTTCCATATTTCGCTAAAATGAAAAAAAAAAAAAAAAAAACAATTAGAAAAAAAGGGGGCAAAAAAAAGCTTAAGAAAGATTGTAAGTTACAATAACGTTTACAATCTATTATTTTTAGATCTAGTCAGTATGTACAAGATAGCTGTCCCCCCTAGTTAAGAGGGCTCAAAATGTTCTTAGTACCACATTTTTCAATATTTCTAAGTGAATGAAGTTAATGGGTGAATAGTGAAATAATGTACCATCTGATCTTCAAAATTAAAAAAAAAAAAAATCTCAAAAAGTTTGTAATTTTTTTTAATGATAGATCTCTTATCTAGAACTATCTCTGACACAAAAGCTGAGATCGTTAACTTAAATTTCTGGGTATTTTTCAATTTTTAAAAATGCTTGATCTACGGATGTGATGTTTTCTTCCACGGATGTGACATCTCTTAAATATGACTAAATGATCTACAAATGCTTAAAAAACCCTCTCATTAACATAATTTAGGTCTCAAACCTATGTTACTTTATAGTAGTTAATACATTAATGTAAAGCTACTAGATTGGGGCTGATATATACCTGAAAAAATCCGCCTCCCCGACAAAAAAAAATCTTTTAGGTGACATGAGTTAAAGAAAATCAATGAGGTAAATATGAGTTTAAAACCCATGATTAATGAATTAAATTCTATTTCTGAAAAAAAAGGAAATATTTATTTTTAAGCATATGCATCATACAATAAGTAAAGTCTCAAAATCTTTAACCAAATATTTTATTAAAGGTAGCTTAGCAGACAATTTATCATTTACATGTTATAGCTAGAAAAATCAGTCAAAACAATATTGATTACGGTGGAAAGACACTGGCTGAGGTAAAACTTCACATACATCAGATGCTTCAATATCATAAAGTTTCTTTGTCTGTTCTGGAACACAAAATGTAGATTTTCCAGATTTTTTAAGAAAAAATACTTGATATTCTTCAAAATGTTTATCGTATGCTTCAACAACAGCTACAAAGTGTTGTACAGATTTTTTTCCACAACATTTTACTACCACAAAATCATTCATTTGTGCCTTAATCTTGATAGGAGAAACTTCCACAGCTTTATCACATTTAGAGTATACTTTTTTGTGTGATTTCTTCTTTTTGAGAGCTTTGAAATTTATTAAAGAAACTATGGGAAGTGAATATAAGCATACACATAAATTTAAAGAAAAATGTATATGAATAGCAGTAGTGAATAATAAATAATTTTAATGTTTTAAACAGATATAAAATGGGTGTTAAGGGTTGTAAAAAAGAAAATTGTTTATAACAGCAATAAAAAGGATACATTCTGGTGTATTATTGAGATTGATTTGACCAATCCCATAATGGTTACAGAATATTCCAGCTATGCAGTCAATGCAGCTTAATCTTCGTACTTGCATTACTGTCTCCTTTTCTTTACACCAGTTCACTTCATGTACTTTTAATGTCCCCTTAAAAGCTTCAATTTTTTTTGGTAAAATGCTTTCAAATTTTTCAATGTCTTTTCTCTCAATCATGTGAACATCAATGTTGCTGTTCATTTTTATCTCAGGGAGAAGTTTGTTGATATTGTCAATATCCTTGCCTTGAGCCACTAGATTATCAGCTAACCGCTTGATGCAGCCCCCTATACCATCAGGGGCTCCTTTTCCATGTCCTCTCTCAGAAAAGTGCCAGTGAAGGCTTTCCACTTGTAACATCTTGGATAAGAAAGTACCGGTCAAGAAAAACATTTTTCGGTTTCTGTATTGCGTACTAGGGCCATCACTAAGGAAATGGATTTTGCTTAGTGATGGGATGCATATTTTTATCTCTGCGATGATAGGTTCTAAATGGGCACAAATGGCCACAGGATCATGCCTTGCATCCTCAGAAAGTGTACAAAATGACCTGTTTAATGTAGAACTGGAATCATTTGTTTTTGATTTATAATACATCACTACTGTATGCAAAGTGATTTGGTTTCGCGAACCACCAAAATGTAAGGATTGTACTTCTTCACTATATTTACAGTTATAGTTTTCACTAAAATCCATGTGTAAAAGAACTTCATCATCAGACAAGGACTGCTTTATATGACTTATAATTTGGTACTGGTGGTTAATGTTCGCCACATGCTGCATGAAATGTGGAAGCTGTTTTTCAAAACTGGATACCATTTCGTGTTTGGTAGAAGTAATCTCCTTTTTTATTGTTTTCTGGCATACTTTAGTTTCCCCTTTAATTACCACATTTACTTTTGTCTTGATCCACTGGTAATAAGTAACGCTTTCATTATCAGACTTGTTCCAATCAATTTTTTTATCCAAACATGTAGAACACTTCCTTTCCAGGCACTCTTCCTGTAACTTTCCTTGGCATGTTATACTCTCTAATATTTCATTTGGAGTTTTTTCTTGAATCAAACTAAGAGCATGCATTTTCTTTACAATGAAGTTAAAATTTTCATGTAAATCACACTGGCATGTGTCTCTGTCCTTGTATGAAGGTCTTACAATCCAAAACGGGCGAGATCGACAAAATGTGGTGTAATGAACTTTTTTGTGCTCTGGATATTTGTTGATGAATTTTTTGTGCAAATTCTTCATAGAGTCAGAGAGCATCCGCTTTTGCATTTTTTGTTTGTTCTTTGTTTTTGTATCCTTTTTACCTGGACACATTCTACTATTTTCATCCATTTCTAAGAACCTGGTTACATCCATTCTTAATCGCTCTTGTTGTCTTAATAGGTTTTTTCTGACAGAAGTTAAGTTATCATCACACTTTATAAGCCTATGTGATGTTAAAGAACCAATACTTCTCATGAATTTATATTTTTTGATAATTTTGCCAGAAATCAATTTGACTAGCATTCTTTTCTTATTTCTGTCTTTCATTAGTTTAAAATTCTTCTTAATTTGTGAACTTATAGCAGAACCAAATTCGATACACCTGCGCACCTTTGGTGATACATTTTGCCCTTTAAGTAATTTCCGGACATTTTTTCTTGGTGTATCATCTTTAGGAGAGTGGTTTAAGAGTCTATAGTACCTTTTCCTATATTTTTCTACCTTTTGTTCTAATTTTTTGTTTCTTTTTTTGCTTTCCTTTAGTTTTTTTTTAAGTAATTCCCTATTTTTCCTCCTTTGCCTATTGCCACTTTCAATTCTTGAAGTAGATGCAACAGGTTGATTTTGCAAACAGTGATTTCCATCTAATGGGCTGGCAGGAGGTGTTTCTAAATTTTGCAACCTTTTCTCAGTGTTTTTCGTATTTTCTCTGTGTTTCCTTGCCCTTTCTCGCCAACCCTTTCGAATCTTTCTTTTCTCTCTATCAGTCATATCTGCTATCTTTTTCAATGTAGCTTTCTTTCTTTGAGCATCTTTTCTCTTCACTTCTTCATATTTCTCCTTATTAGCTTTCAGTTTTTCTCTTGCGCGTCTCATGCTTAACTTTTTTTGTTCTCTTCGCTTTTGCAATTCTTTTTCTGTTAATTTTTTAATCTTCGTCTTTCCTGTCATGATAATATCTGAAAAAGAACAAAAAATATAAAAACTGTTTAGAATGACAAACAGGACTATAATAAATATTTAGTTTGTCATGCATATTTGTACGCATAATAGTTTTCAAAAAGTGTTCCTCACACTCTTTCTGTTTTTTTTAGTGTTTGAAAATATATTGCCTCTACTACAAAGATTATACCCTATATTAGAAGAACAATTAAATTTCTTCTATTTTTCAATAATATATACATATATTTAAATTAATAACTAAAAGAAAATTACTTTATATTATATATTGTATGCTAAATATTTTCGGAGACTACTTATTAAAGAAAATGAAATAGAACAATGTAAAATTATTTCTTGTTAACATTGTAATGTCTCCAATAGCTTTGCTATTTAATAGTTCATATAAGTTTTGAAAAATAAATAAATTGAAATAAATTTTGCACAACCATTATAATTTTGTGTGTAATTATGTATTTGAATAAATAAACAAATGCTCTTGCATTTTAACTGGAAAAAAATCTGATTAAAGTAAATCTTATTGAAATAACAGAAACGTTGATTTTAAAGAGCTTAATTTAATTATCAACAAACTATTTTAATTTAAGAAAATCCAAATAGTAATAAAATCTTATTGAAAATTACATCAAAAGAATTCAAAATTAATACGAAAAAGTCAGTACAGAAAAATAAATCTGATGCTTTTTTTATCCGTTGACAAGTGGTCACTTCTGTATACATGTAGTGTCCACAGATGTGATGTCCACGGCTGTGAGGAAAAATATGTATATTACTTGTAAAACATGGTATATTTAAATTTGAAACATGTAGTTAAAAAAGTAAGTTATGTCTAACCATACACATAATTAAATGCCAATATATATTTTAATTACTTACCTAAATTCTTCTCTTGCCACAGATGCAGGGTTGCCACGGGATACTTAAATGCTACTTTTTGCTACTTTTTTGGACACAAGGCGACTTTAGCTACTTTTTTATGCGAAAGCAGGCCAAAAAGCTACTTTTTTTCACTGAATCTGCTTTTTTGGAGACTTTTTCCCCCCAACGTTAGTTTTTTTTTTGAAACACCTGGAGATTTCCTTTCACCCATGGTTTTAAATCATTTCCATTTCAAGAATAAAACCTTCCCTAAATAGACGTTATGGGTTGCACCAATCCACTGCATCCAATCAACAAGTTGGGCTTGGCTTAAGTGATACGAAAACGAAAGTTGATCTTGTATGGAACTGATTTGCATACTTTGTGAGTACATCGATATCTGAGCTTTTCCGGAAGCTGAAACCTTCTATAGTGCAGATCTTTGCAGCAACCTCGACTGGGCACAGGGCAGCTACAGTGTGATGCAATACTTTAGACAAAATGCAAATATGAATAAAACGAAAACTATTTAGCGAAATGCTTTCAATTTTCTACTGCGGGTAGATAATATTGTCCCAAATACGTGTCTGGAGTTTTTAAAAATATAACCGAAACGAAAATCACAAATTACAAAAGACATATTTTTTTGCTGTTACAAAAGTTTAGACAAAAGTCAGATTTTATGCAAATATCTCTTGAAAGGTAATTGTTGGAGGAAAGGTGGGGCTTTTTGCTTCGACTATAAGGTGCAGGGATTACTGAATGAATCATCAAACTCCCAAACTCTCTGTAGTTCTCGTGTAAAGAAGAAGACAAAGTTTGGAAGCCAAAATTTGGAAATGAAATCACTCTGCTAATTTTTCGTCTTTTAAATTGGCCCTCGTATGATAGTGCATTGTTTTTTACTTTGTGGAGAGCAAATTCAGACATGCATATCGATCAAAAAGACCAAGAAAAATTATATTTCTTAAGGATGAAGGAACTGTAAAAACGGCTCGAACTGAAGATTCGCCCCTTTATCCTACAAAACTTCTACTTGGGTCAAAAACAGCACGTGACAGCTAAGTAGATGAACAACTGAATCGGGATGCATCAAAAAAAACAAAGAATTGTGCTTGAACCTCTTTGGAAACAGTGTCCCAAATAAGCCAGATTTTAATGCAAAAGCGGCACAGCATATGCTCATCGAATCTTTTCTCTAGTCAAGCTAATAGAATTATAATCCATCTAAGCCACCCAAATTTTAATAATTTTCGTCAGAGAAAGTAACATTCATTTTTAGTCACATTTAGTCTAATGGTAATAGTGAAGTAGAGAGGGGGGTTTTCAATATCCCGGAGAGTTCTTTCGGAAGATAAATATTTGATGTCGGAATGTGTATTGAATGACAGGCTTATTATATGATGCTCGGAAGCACTATTCTACAGTTACACAATTCCAAATTGATAAAGAACTTTTAAATTTAGCTTTTGGTGCACGCAAATCATACCAGTTCTACCTTGAAGACTATAAGAAAAAGAAGGAAGAGCAAATGAGATTAGAAAAAGAAAATGAAGAAAAGTTTAAACAAAGAAAAACAGAAAAAGAAAAGCTGTCAAGTTTGAAGGGATCTGTTAAAAAGTTAGAAGAAAAAGTCAAACTAGTAAATAGAGAGAAAGGATACTCAAAAATTAGCTGATCTACTTTTTAAACAGGCAAACCAGAGGCTAAAATCAGCTATTGAAGCAAAAGACTGAAAGTATTAGAATAGCTCAGGGTATGTTAGAAGGCAGTATAAAGTTGAGGAATAGGGAAAGAGAGCATGAAGATGAAGAAAATAAATTAAATTGCTTAGTGAACAAAAGGAAAATACTTTGATAGAGTCAATTTTCTGTAAAAAACCAAAAACATGGATTTTCGGAATAAATTTTCTGTATTCATATGAGTATATTATTATTTTTTCTTTTGAATGGTAGTAGTCTTGTAAAGTAAATTACCTCGATTGTACTCTTTTGTTTTTTTCCTCATTTGTATCTTTAATTTAATGCATCAGTTCAAAACATGTTTATGTTTTGAACTTGTTTTAAAGCATTACTCATATTTAGTTTAGCTTGTCACATGTTTCTATTCAGCTTCTTTGCAACTTTTTTTTTTCATGGCTACTTTTTTGCAACTTTTTTTTATTTTCAAGGCAACTTTTTTAGTATTTTTAGGCGACTTTTGCTACTTTTTTTTGACATTTTCCCTGTGGCAACCCTGCAGATGTGATGCACTGATCCCAACACTTTTTTAAATCTGATATTGCATTCAGAATAATATGGCTTGATCTGAAAACAAACAGGTACTTTTGGTTTAGCTTTGCACTATGGCTGCCACTGAAGCTATAATGGCACAAGCACTGCACAGGGTTGCCACCTGTTGAGTTGAATACAAGTTTCTTTCCCTGTCCACAGATGTGACGAAAAAACTTGTGACAAACATCTTATGTGCAATAAGACTACTAAATATTTCATAATGAAAACAAAAATCACATTAATATTTTCCCAAAACATCCCTTTCTCCAATTTCCTCAACTAAAAAATGAATTATTATATTTTTATGGTAGAAATAAATTGACAGAATCTTGGGAAAGGGGTTTGGGACATACCACGGAACTCTGTGTACAAAAAAAAAGTAATTTCTCATAAGAAATCTCACATAATTTTATTTATTTTGTATTCTATAAACTGTATTCTTACTTTTTTATAATTTACTTAGTTTTTAAATGCTACATAACTTACGAAAATCAGCTTGGATAAGGAATGGTAGGTTATTTCGCTATTCACCCTAATCCAACCTTTCAGAGCACAAATCTTGCTGAAAATCTGCAGACACATTTGTATATGTTACTTACATTATATATAATTAACTTACATGGGAAACAAATATTGATTTTCATCCATCCAAGTGGCGACAAAGTATTGTAATAATTCTTGTTACCTTCCTGTGTTTGTTGCTGAGCCCAATGCAATACAATGTTGAATGCTGCATTAATTAGGTTGGGTGGCACAAGAGGGAATGCCGCTATCCTTCTGATCTATCTTTTGACATCTGCATTATTCCTGTAGGCTTCTGCCAGGCCAAGTTTTTGCACCTTGCAAGAAAAAATGAAAGATTAATTATGCTATCGCAAGTGTAATATCTGCAAACACTTAGCAATATACAGCAGGGTTTGTACTCAATTTCATATATAAAATGAAAGAGTATGAGGAGTTATGAAGGAGTGCACTTGCTATGTACAGTCCAAATCCCCCAGAAGGATTACAATAAGGACAATATAGGGTTTAAAATTAATAAGCAAAATTATGCTTAGTTATTTAAACATCTTCACTTTATTTTCCAATGGAGGTTGTCTTTTAAAAATATTCATCAAAGGTTTTTAAAAATCTAAACCTTATGCTTGACTTTTAAAGGAAGCAAGTTACAATGCTCATTCTTAAACTTAAAGGCTGACAATGCTTGTAGTGAATGAAGTTATATTTAAGCATGCATGAGCAAATGAAATAACTATGTATTGAGATTTAAACTGTTGCTCACCTTTCTCCATATGCTTTGTGTGAAATGGAAAAAGCATCCCTTGATTTCCATCTGCAGGAAAACTTCTTCCACTGCCATTATGCAACTTCTTTCGAAATCCATCATAATGGATGGGCAAGTAATCTTTATTTTTAATTCTTCTGCTTTCAGCCGCAAGTGACAAAATCGTGTGTAGGTTTCTTTACTTTTGTTTTGTAATAAACAATATGCAAAAGGAAATATTTGTCCCATGTACTCTCTGTGGAGAGTGTACAGCTGCTAAAACAACTCCGGGACAATTTTGAAGGTTCCATCGATAAATATTCTTCTGGATTGGCACAAACGGCTGAACTCCCATTCCGCACTAAACACCTATTTAGTACGGAAAAAGAAAAAGAATAAAAAGCCTTGTCTATACAAAGAGAGTAAATGATTTACATTAAAAAAAGAAAGTTTTGTAATGTTTTAAATAACAGAAAAATATTTGCAGAACCATGTGTACTAAAATAATGCATAGAGCTACAGCAACAATAGGTAAATAAATTCATATTTTCATTACAATGAACCCAAGCAGCATTGAATCTTGGCACAATATTTCAACTAGGTTGGCTGAATGATGGGATAAGATTGGCATACAATATCGGCTGAAGCTTGGAGGGGATATATTTTGACAATATCCGCCAATCTTGAGCCATTATTGCATGCCAGGCTGAAGCCAATATTGGGATTAGATTGGTTAAATAGTGGCTAAATTGTATGTGGTAACTTTGCGTTGACACATGATTGTGCCACACCTGTTCAAACATCGACTTATTGTTACATCAGGTTCTCATTGAGACTACTTGTTTCTCTTTTGTAATGAATAGCAAATTTTGCATTTTAATACTGGTGTCTTAATGTTGCAGAAAAAATGAAAAAGACAAATTTTAATGAATTGCAACCTTGTGTTTTATATTTCTTTGAAAAGTGAAATCCGTAACAATTTGGAATTTCCAGTCTAGTTGGCTGTGTCAAATTGTAATAACATTTTTATGGTTTTCCACAATAAAATTAAAACCAAAACGATTGTGAGTCAGGTTTGTGAAAGAAGTTTCATATTATAAGGAATGTATTTAAACTTAAGTTCATGCAGCTTGTTTCCATGCATCATAATACACTATAAGGGTCATTCTACGCTATTTGAATTCAGACGGCCAATGGAAAAACTTCATGTAAAACTGATTTTAATAATGTTTTTGCATGCTGAAGCATTACAGACTATTATCTTTTATATGGACCACCCAATTAATTCACTGCAATTATTTTATTTTAGCATTTACAGCCGAAAATAGTCATAATTGTATACTCCCCTGGCATGTTCAAATACTAGTTTTTATACAAACATGTTCGACGCTCAATTTTTGCTAACGTGGGATAATGTTTTTTGCCATAATCATACACTTACATTAACAGAGAAACCTATTTCATCAGTAAACATTGAAAAAATATTTATTATTATTTAAAAAAAATACACTTTTCAACGGGCCATATCAACAGTGTCACCTCCACCTGGCGAACTTCAAAGACTGAAATTTAGTATAAAAAATGCATAAGAATGATGTTGATTGCGAATAACCAGTGTAATACTGAGTAAAGTTAAAAGCAAGCTAAGAGGTTTTAAAAAAATTCGAATATTATTGCATCGGTTCTTGTTGAAAGTGCCTCAAAGCTTACTGCGCCAGTCGCTGTAGTATTTCCCCTGGTAAGTATAACTTTTGATATTTCATCGTTACATAAGTATGCGTATGTACAATGTTATGCTTATTGTGTGCAGACATCACGGTTTACTTGAAGTTCTGGTAAGAAGAAGGCGTGATGCTGTTTTTATAGGTAATGTGTGATTTTGTCACTTCTCTGGCGTCACTCCCCTGGCATTTTTGTTCAAAAAAAGGGTAAATATACATTAAAACTGTGATATAAGCATAATTAATTTCATTTTTAATCCTAATTGCCCCTGTGAAAGCAATTTGAATGAACGTAAATAATGCGGGAAGTATTTTTATTTGGGATCTGCGGTGCGACTTGTATGCAACATGTCGTGTTTTCAGGATTATTTTTTTTCATTTTATTACAACGTGAAAAATTTTTTTGATTACAAGTCTTATAGAAATGAGTCCATATTATGATTTTACACCGAAAAATAAGTGAAATAATTGTAAATCAAACCAGAATTCCGCCAATAGTGTCACTCCCCTGGCAACGCATTTTCCCCTGGTATCGATAAACCCCCCAAAAATTGAAATTTCGTCTGGCCCTTACCACTACAATCATAAAAATAGCGGCTACTAGTGATATAATGAGTGTGAAATTAAACAGATTATTTTTTCTTTGGGGACACAAAAAACGCATTGATCGTAGAATCACCCGTAACACAATGGAGGAAAGAAATAGAAAATTATTTTTCTTCTTTAAATATTAGCTCTAAATTAATGTGAATAGAATATATAACAGACATGTGACCCAAATAGAATGAAAAATACTGAAATTATGCCGTTGTGTGAGCAAATATAAAATTGTTAATATATTATACTACACCTGCAAGTTCAAACATGGGCTTTTGGTTCTATATAGCTAACTATTTTAATTGGATGCATGAAATTAATTGGTAGATGTTAAATTTAACTTGTGAATGCACATTCTTTTTATTCTGCACTCAGAATTTTGCTATTTCAAAAAATACTGAATTCAGTAAAAATACTGAAAAATCACATGTCTGATATAAGTGTATTAGAAAGAAACAAAACAATATTTTTCAGGACCAGAATACTTTTTATTCAGTACTTGGTGACATTTTCTAAATTATAATTAGATTTTTTTTACAAATATAAGAATAACAGAATATAATATATAATGAGCGTACTTTTTTTGGGATGAACCAACTCGATGTTAGCTTTTTTCTAAAATTAACATAGCACGGTTTGTACGTTTTTCTCATTCATACTTTTTTTAACCTGTTCCGGCATCCAATACATACTAACGTACACCTATTATATGTTTTGTCCATATGAATTTTTTTTTTCATACAGTCCCTTCGAAAACATAATCAGTGTTTCACTGTACCTGTTAGAAATTATGAAAATTAATTCTAAGTTCTGGATCTTTAAAAATTCGTAAAAAATATTCTATCTTCAAAACAAATGAAAATTTTGAAGAATAAAATATGTAGGAGAAAAAAATTATAGTGAAGCAACTATTTAATTTATTAAATTTTAGTTAAAATGTTTCAAAAGTAAGGAAAAAACAAAGAAAGAAGCTTTAAATAAATCTTGATTCTTTCTATGCGATTTTTTTTGCATTTAAAAAATAAATTTCAGTGCCTACTAATACACTTTGGCTAACATAGTATAAATTATTTCAGCAGAGATTCAACTCGTAAAAAGATTTGAAAAAAAAAAATCTCCACATTTTGAAAACATGTAATATTACGGCCCCTATAAAGGGGGAAATAAGTGATTATTCAAGAATGAATCAAATCTTTAAAATTTAGCAAATGGACACATTAAATATATATACATATTTGCAATTCCTAAGATAGAAACTTTTCGCAACATACATGTTCAATGTTAGCAAAAGAAGTTACTTACTATTAAGGGCGATTCTCTGTAAACTCGTCATTTTTCACACGAAATCTGTCCGGGCACCGTTTTTTGAAATGTTCGTATAATTATTATACTATTTTGCTCAGAAAATGAATCTATTACTTTGGTTTGAAAGAGGGCCAATTGAAGTTTGTGTTTTTCTGATAAATCATGGTAAGGGGTAAGTCCCGCCTAGTATAACTAGGCAGGGGACTGTGCCAGGTGACTGTGTTTTTGCTCTTTGTTGCATAATATCTGCGAAACTATTGGAACATAATTAGTTACGAGACAACCTATAAATTTAGGCACAAATTGTGGACATAATAACTAATATGTTTTATAATTAGACTAGCTGTAGAGCCCGGCGTTGCACGGGCTTTAAAGTAGTGATGAAAATTTAAATAAACTACTCGCCGTCAAGGCGGTATATAATGATATATAACCGCCAAGGCAGCTAGCCTTTAAAGTAGCGAGGAAAGTTTCAGTAATGATATATAACCGCCAAGGCAGCTCGCCTTTAAAGTAGCGAGGAAAGTTTCAGCAAACTACTCGCCGCCAAGGCGGCTCGCATTTAAAGGAGGAAAGTTTTAGCGAAACCGGTTTCAAAAAATTACTCCCCGCTAAAGCGGCTCGCTAAAAAACTTTCCCGCATAAAAAAGTCAATCGCATTATTTGCACATGCTTCCTCAGGAATAAAAACAATGTCAAGTAGCACATATTTAACACTCTCCCTAATAAACAAATACAATTCCCTACCAAATATAAATATTTCCAAACCGCTCTCTTCCTGTAACATTAATTGCAAAATTCCAAACAAAAAAGTTGTTTTAATATTTAGATCGCAGCCAAAAAAAAAATCCCTGCTAAAAACATGAATTACAATTTAATTTGAAACACAGTTTCAAAATGGTACCAGAAAAAAAATATAAGCCATTAAGTATGCAGGAATTCAAGTGAAACACGGACGATCGCATTATTTGCCTTGTTGAACCGCCGTAAAATGAAATGCTTTTAAGAAACGAAATGAAGAAAAGGACACCAACAATGAATTTAAAAGATGTCGCCATAGCAACGCAATAAAACTTTAATAGTTTGATCAGGAAAGAGGTTTTCGAACTCAAAGTTCAAACGCTTGTAACTTTTTTTCTAGTGGAGATAAAAGCTTAGTTCTTCGACTGTAAGTCGAATCAATTCTGGGGTTAAAAATATCGCTCTATCCAATGGCGTAAAAATCAAAACTGTGGAATAATTAGTTTATTTTTTATTGATGGTTTTAATGAACCAAGTATTGCAAGAAATCGGGTGAAGCCTTGCAAAAGGCTAGTTTAAAAATTGAATAACTCGTGCTGTGTTTAAGTTAGAGAATCGAAACAAACTGCATAGGACGGAAAAAATTTTTCTGCTTCCAACGATATATAACATTAATATGTGCAAGTAATTTTTAACCCCAGTATTCGGCGATTTATGAGAAAATTGCCTTGAATTCGAATAAAAAACGAATCGCTTATCGAATCTTTTCAAACTATAGCCTAAAGTCTTTCTGGATAAATGGACTATTCAACACAAAAAGAATTTTTCAAATCGAACCAGTAGTTCCTGAGATTAGCGCGTTCAAACAAACAAACAAACTCTACAGCTTTATATATTAGTAAAGATTAATTGACATTAATAAAATCACCTCCCAGAGGACTGTTTTCGCAACGACCCTGATGCATACTTTCATCACAAATGTGGCTCTCAAACTAAGCAAAGTAGCGTTTTAACACCGTTCTCGGCGATTTCGGCAAATTCACACTGATTGCTTTAAACTTCATGTCAACCAACCAGCAAGAGTAACAGATTTTTTCTATTGGAGCTTTGAATTTGTCTCAGGGGACTGTTTGAAAAATCTCCGGACAGAATTTACATGACATTTTTAATATTTAGAAATACGTAATTATACCTTATTTCAAGAGAAAAATATAGCTTCATTATTCCATGTTTAGATATTAGTCGTCAAATTTATGTAGTGTTAATAGGTTTTTTGAAATACTATCTTGAACAGTTAGACTATGGGATTGGGACAGCCAGGGGACTGTGTTTTTGGCACTTAGATAATTTCTAGAAAAAAAAAATTAAATTAATATCACTCCAAATACAATTGGGCCACAAAGTATGAATGCTTTGCTTGTATTAAGAGCGATAATTACTTTATTGCACTTTATTATTTTTAAAATACTCAGTCCGGACAGCCAATTACCAGTTTACAGAGAATCGCCCTTAAAACAAAAAATTAACTCATTTTAAGTAACATACAGTAAAATAATTTGCAATTGTAAAAAGAAAAAACAGGAAATAAACTGAGAAAAAAAATGAAACATGGGAACAAAGATCCCTTCATGATAAACAGAAAAAGGAAAGAGTTGGCATGCAATGGACACTGCATGTCCATTTCTCTTAGTGAAGATTTTGCAGCTGCTTTCTCGCTTCTAATTTTTTTTCCCTCATCCCGATCTGGAGCTTGGGCTAAAATAATTCCTATTCTTTTCTCAATTTCCACAAGTTGCGAATCTAGCACAGCAATTTGACCTGCAGCTGAAAATAAAATAGTAAAAGTAAATGCTTTGTGATAATTATAAGTTAAAATAAAACAAAAGAAACATCTTTAATGATTTTTACAAAATAATACAAGGTGTTTAACACGACAAAAATACAACTTGGTTTCCTAAAGAAAAAAGTGATGTTTTTCTGGGAACAACTAGTGAATGCCAAGTATTAAATATGAAAATAAAGAAAAACTACATACTTTGGTCTTTTACTTGTCCCATCCTTCAAAAAAAAAAAAAAAAAAAAGGTTTTAGTTCATTAAACATTCAAAATTTTCATTCATAAAGTAACTTGTTAATTTTTACTCTACTCTAAGCATTCTACCTTCATAAGCACAAAATTTCCTTTTTTGGACAAGTAATTACTTTCTCAACTAATCTTGTCAAATTTTACTGGGAGTACACTTTCAAACTTTCAATAAATGCGCAGCAGTTATACTTTATATGGAACAGAAAATTGGAGAAGGATAGATGGTGCATTTTAACCAATTTCAGGCCAATCATTGAAATTTTATAAAATGTTACATTTTTTTAGTAAAATATGTTTGAACTACATTCATTAAGACAAAAAAAAAGTTTCGTGCATGAAAAATAATATTTTATTACCGAAATGAAAAGTGCGTATACGCACCATTGGCCGAATCGATGAACAAATTATATTTACTTGAACCATTGTATGAGAGTGAATTTTTTACATTTTATGAAAAACTTCAAAACATTTGGGATGTAAATGTACTTGGCATTTAGGACACAAATAAATTGTATGACTTTTGCACATTTTACATCGTCTACGGGCTTTTTCATTCTCTTCACTAATGGTATGTCCAATTCTGTCCGTTCGTATTTCCTTCAACAAAGTTGTCTTTGATGGCCGACCTTTCTTATGATTTGGCGTTATAGATATGTTTTCAACTGATGGACTCTTGCCTTGTGATTTCAGTAGGGCAATTGCTATGTAGGATCTAAAATTTATAAGCGGCATCTTTGTATTATTGGAAATTCTGTGCAACTTCCACGCGTTCACTAAAATGCTATCAATAATGTTTGTGAACAGTGGCCACCACCACTTTTTACCTTGAATCCTTATGCGGTAATTAGCTATGGCATTATCATGTAGGTCAACACCTCCCATGTGCTTGTTGTAATCTGAAATTACGTTCGGTTGAGAAATTGCAACTTCTTTTCGTTCTTTGCGACTGTATCTTTTCGCATTTATAAGTGGAGAAATGGTTCCATTATTAGTTATAACTGTTACTACAGCATTATCGTTCCATTTGATAGCGCATGTTTCCGCATCCTTATTAAATGCAAAATCATAGGAACCACGAGGTTTTTTTTTTCATACCTTTTGACTCTTCCAGAACACATCCAGCAATGCGGTTTTCGCGAGCTGTTCCTGACGCAAAGAAACCCTTTTCCTTCAAAATTTCGAATAAACCATAAGAAGAAAAAAAGTTGTCGAAATATACTTTGTGCATTGTAGGCTTTGGTACTACACTTAATAATTTCAAAACTACACTTGTTCCTAATGGCAGTTTTTGTTCATCATTGCTGATTTCAGCTCCTCCGTATGGAATAAATTGATAAAGGTATCCGTCTGATGAGCACAAACACCAAAGTTTGAATCCAAATCTTACTGGCTTTCCTTTTATAAACATTTTTGCGGAATGCCTTCCAAAATAGGGAACCATTTCTTCATCAATCGACAGATGATGGGAGAAAACTCCAAATTGTAGATACTTTTGATTTATATGCGTAAAAAATGGACGCAATTTAGCAAACTTGTCTGTTTTATCAAGGCAGGAGTTATCCGACAAATGAATATTTTGCTTTATGTTTTTGAACCTGTTTCGACTCATGCTTTTTCGAATTATTGGCAGTCCTTTATCTTCATCCAAAGACCAGTACATATCTACTTGAGGCAGAGTGTGGTACCCAGAAAGAATTAGTATGCCTAAAAATCTTTTCAAATCGGTTGTGGTAAATTGGAAATCATGACGATTGTTGTCATCAGCATATTTTTTTGAAAAAGCGACGATTTCACTAAGAATTTTTTCATCCATAAACATCTCAAATATATCGATTGGTGACTTGCCATCAAGATTTTGAAGCAGTATTTCTGATTTCTCTTTTTCATCGGATGATGGTGAAGTAGAATATGTTGGATGACTATTTTTCTCCCACTGAGGAATTTTTTTTTTTTTTATTCAGCTTCTTATTGTCCTTGGTAGTTATTTTTTTTACCTTTATTACTCGTTTTTATTTGTTTACTTTTTCTTTTTGTTCTAATTTTCCTTTTTTTAGGTACATGAAAGTCTTGACTTTCATCATTTTCAGATTCTTCATTTGACTTTTCATTTACTATGCCAGTCTTTGTATGTAACTCAAAAGTACCTGAAATGTCTTTTTCTAATGGTTGCTCATCTAGATTGTTATCATCTACGTCTTCTTCATCAGTGACACTGTCTACTTTAGGAGGAATATACACTGCATCATCAGAATCACTTCCATCAGATTCGTCTAACAACATCGCCAGAGCTTCCTGAATTGTCAAAGCTCGTCGTCTTGCAGCCATCTAAAAAAAAAAAAAAAAATCATATCACGTCCGCTGACTTTCAAATACTTATTAAAACTATCACATAAATGTATCGTTTTGAAAACATCTTTGAAAATTGACAATAATAACTTACTTGTTACTTCAAAATAAGAGATCCGACGCAATTTCTATGACACACAATTCCTTTCAGCTCGCTTTCCTTTCTTGATAATTTTTCAATGCCCGCGCTTTTCAGCCAATGAAAGTCAATCAGGGTCAAAGACCATGTGCTGCCATCTATTAGTTAAGTCTAATAACACAATCATAATTAATTTTGCAATAAAATTCAGATTATTGGCATGAAAAGCATATTTTCAACTTTTGCATATTTTTCATGCATTCGTCCAATGGTGCGTTAACGCACCATTAAGTTTGAGTAACGATTTTTAAGACTTTTTACGACATTTGTTCAACGTTTATTACATTAACTGAACATGCAACTTTAAGCCATTATAAAAACATGTGATTAATTTCAAGTCAAAAAATTTACATTTTTAAAATGTCGAACTTGACAATAACAGTTTCAAGCGAAAAAACTAGCACATTTTAAAAATTTCTGCACACAAAATGTTTTATCCAATTGAATTGCTTATATTTTATAGATGACTTCAAAATCCTTGAAAATAGCATAAAAATAAAAGTAATGAAAAATATTTGTCACAGTGCTCATTAAAATTTTTTAAATGAAATGGTGCGTTTACGCACCTTTGGCCGAAAATGGGTTAAAACAAAGATTTTTTTCATATGTGAACCAAAATTTTTAAAATGTATTTCTCAATACATTAAGGGATGTAATACTAGTTTAATTTTTTTTTTAACATTGATGGCCTAAAAGTAAAAGTATAGACAATCGCTAAGGGTATTAACTAAGTGGATTACTAAGTGTATTAAGGGGCAGTGAACTTTATAATAATATGATCTTTAGAGACTTTGTTGTAAAAAATTTTTGGGAATTTTTTTCCTTACTTACTACTTTTGGATCAACATTTGGGAAATGGCATGGATAAGGGAGTATTCCTTCTACCCCTTATCTACGCCACCCTATTTCTGTGTTTTTTCATATATAATCAATATTAATGCTTCAAGTATGATGGTAAAGGGCGGTAGTTTCAAGTTTCTGTCTTAGTTCAAGAAGTTTTAAACTATTCTACTTTTATCACCAGTAAGTGCTCTGAAAGGACAAGTTATTTGAAGTTTCATATAAACACATAGTGGATGCTCAAGCAACTGTTTAGTTATTAATGAAAATCTTATGACAGTTCCTATCCTAAAAACCGTTTTTAATCAAGATCAAGATTTGCACTTATGTCTCCTTTGGTTGGTTGGTTGGTTGGTTGTTTTGGGTTTTATGGCACAAGAGCCTTTACAGGCCATACTGCGCCAAACGATGATAACCCATAAAGCATATAAGATTTTAAAAACATTTTAAAACATGCATAGATGATGTTTAAAATCCAAACTAAGCGAGCGAAAGAATGGACTGACAATTCTTAGTAAAATCAGATAAATAACAAAACAAAGATAAAACACTCAAGACAAAGATAAAACCACTATATTAGAGATATAAAACCAATTTCATTTAAAAAGGGAAACAAATTAGGATGGGGTGTATCCCCAAGTAATTCGGTCAGAGATGGATAAAAATTATTAAAATGCTTAAAACGTACACGGTTAAAATTTGGGCAGTTACATAAAATGTGGAACACTGTCTGGTTTACATTACATTTAAGACATGTAGGTGTAGGCTCGTGGCAAAGAAGATATTTATGAGTATATCTCGTGTGACCAATGCGAAGACGGGACAATATGACTTGGTCCCTTCTTTTAGCCCTTAAGGATTTAAAACCTTTGATCAGTGGCTGGATGGAGTGCAATTTATTATGCATTTCTCCATCCCAGTCACGCTGCCAATAGTTGTTAAGGCAGTCTGTAACGATATTTTTAACATCTTCAAAAGGTACGAGATCTTCTTCTTGGGAACTAGAAGCCCTGGCAGCAATATCTGCTGCCTCATTGCCACTAATACTAACATGGCCAGGTATCCAGCAAAATAAAAGTTCAAAATTATTTTGTTTAAGACTGCTATATAGGTGGAAAGTTTGTATAACTAAAGAGTGGCTATTGTTGTTGCAGTTTGTGATAGCGTCTAGTG